>JAANDH010002073.1:0-19060 GCA_011799765.1 Nymphaea thermarum | reverse complement strand
TTAGGCTGCTCTGGAGACTCAGTAGAAGCAGTCTGATTAGCAAAAGCAGGACGACCATGTTTCTGCCAACACTTATCCACAGTGTGGCCAATGCGATGACAAAACTGACATACAGGGCGCGAAGTAGGAGGACCACGACCACGACCTCCTCGTCCTCTAGCAAAGAAAGACCCACCTCTGCCACGAGTAGCAAGCATAGTAGAAGTGGTATCAGGGACAATCACTGCAGGGATTGGAATTCTGCTCAGTCTACTATAAGCCTCATCAATAGGAGGAATCGAGGGACTGGTAAGCATCTGATTCTTCACGGATTCATAGACTGAATCTAATCCTCAAAGGAATACCCCAACCATAAGCATATCTCGAGACAGGCGGACTGGCGGCGGCTGGCTGAGACAATGCAGGCGGACAGGAGCTGAGGCAAGGGCGACGGCGGAACAGAGGGCGACGGCGGAACAGACCGTCGGATGAAAGGGCGACGGCGGCAGAGGAACAGACCGTCAGATGAAAGGGCGACGGCGGCAGAGGCAGGGATGACAGGAGCTGAGGCAAGGCAGAGACGACGGGCGAATCTGGCTGAGACAAACCGTCCGGCGAAGCAGAGAAAGGGCAGAAGCACAGACGGCGGCGGGCGGAAGCTCAGGCGGCGGCGCCGGGCGGAAGCACAGGCGGCGGCGGGCGGAAGCTCAGGCGGCGACGTCGAGCGGCAGCACAGGCGGAGGCGTCAACATTGGACGAGGCAGCAGGCACGGTGAACAGTGATCAATGAACAGCGATGAGCGGTGAAGCGTCGGGCGATCGGTGAACAGTGCCAGATGAACAGTGCTGGGCGGATGAACAGTGCTGGGTGGATGAACAGTGTTGGGCTGTGAGCAGGTGGCTGGAGTCGCTCAGTCGGCTACGACTCGCCAAGGAGGAGGCGGCTGTTGCTCTGATACCATGATAAAGTCGGAGAGAGAAAAACTTGATTAACTTGAAAAAAGCCCTAACTCCTCTTTATATAGACTAGAGGAGAGGGTGAACGTACAAGAGAACCATAAAAGATAAAAATATTACAGAAGTGCCCTCTTAAGCCTAAAGCTGAATATAAACATATCTTAACATAAAACATGGATCTCGGTCCGAAATGATAGACTTTGGCACTCCATGCAATCTCACTATCTCGCCAATATAAAGCTCTGCGAGACTTTGCAAAGACTAACTGATTCTTATAGGCAGAAAATGAGTGGACTTCGTCAGTCGATCAACAATCACCCATATGGCATAATGTTGTCTTCTAGTGCGTGGCAAATCAACCACAAAATCCATCGTAATGTCTTCTCACTTCCACACTGGGATATCTATTCTCTGCAACAAACCTCCGGGCCGTTGATGCTCTGCTTTTACCTGTTGGCAAACTAAGCACTTTGCCACATATTCTGCAATTTCATGCTTCATTCCAGGCCACCAAATTTCTCTTCATATCCTGAAACATCTTTGTACTGCCAGGATGTATAGAAAACTTATATTTGTGAGCTTCATCAAGCAACTGATGCTTCACCCTTTCATCCTTAGGAACCCACAATCTTTGTCGAAACCGCAATAAACCATCTTCATCTTGATGCCAAAGAGAATCGGTCTTCTGGATTTCTTCCATGTTCTTAGCAAACTTTGGATCTTCCTTTTGCTTTATTACAAGTTCTTCCATCAAAGGATGTCGTATCAAGGCTGTCATCGTTGCCTTGTTCTAATCGCAGAGGTAAGGCTGCCAAGCTATCACATCTTGCAATAATGTCCAAGAACGAGTCAACATACTGCACATTGTTGCCTTGGCATGTCTGCTCAACGCATCTGCCACCACATTTGCTTTGCCTAGGTGATATGATATGGTAAAATCATAATCCTTTAAGTATTCAATCCATCTTCTTTGCCTCAAGTTGAGATCCTTTTGGGAGAATATATACTTCAAGGACTTGTGATCTGTAAGCACCTCAAATGTTGCACCATAGAGATAGTGTCTCCACATCTTCAATACGAACACAACTGCTCCCAACTCCAAATCATGAGTGGGATAGTGTTGCTCATGAGCCTTCAACTGCCTTGATGCATAAGCCACTACACGAGCATGCTGCATCAACACACAACGTATCTGATCCCCGAAGCATCTGTGTACACCACAAAACCGGAATGACCAGATAGAAGCGTCAGAATAGGGGAAGAAGTAAGCTTGTCCTTTAGAGTTTGAAAACTCTTCGCACACTCTTCATTCCAAACAAACTTCACTCATTTTCTCAGTAGCTTAGTCATGGGCGTAGCTATTTTTAAAAAGTCTTGTATGAACCTGCGATAGTATCCAGCCAATCCCAAAAAGCTTCTAACCTCAGTTACACTGCAAGGTGTCCTCCAGTCCTGTACAGCCGACACCTTAGCCGGATTGACAGATACTCCATCCTTCGAGATCACATGACCTAAAAAGTTTACCTTCTCTAGCCAAAATTCACATTTTGAATATTTGGCATAAAGCTTATGCTTGCGCAAAAGACCCAATACACCTCTCAAGTGCCTTAGTTGCTGGAAAATATCAATCATCAATAGTAAGTAGTATATGTTTCAGATATCTTTATAATTCAATGTTGTGTTGGTTCTAATTTCTATACAATTCAAAACATGTACTTAAGTTGCTTTATATTTGATACATATACGTTTGTTTTATGGTAGTTACCTTTTGCCTTTGCATATTAGAATGTTTTGTGTATAGATAGTATGATTTTTTAAAACCTTTTGTCTACGGTAACCAATGCTGCAGTCATATTGTCAGATGAGGAAAGAGAATATGCTATGATGAAAGTGGTGTTTGTCTTCGTCACCATATTTTTTAGATACCTTTATGGACATAGGTGAATTGTTCACCCATATAAAAATGCTCGTAGTCAATTCATTGATAATATCATTAATGACCATCCAAGAAACTGCATGGACTTATTGCACATGGATCGCTACTCATTTATTACACTACATAATTGTTTGCATGCCCAAATTTTTTTTGCTTTTGGGAGTGCTCCAGAAAAATAAGGTTTTATTTTAAATGAGAGAGAAAGGGACTCGCTCATCAGTACGAGGATTGACCGTTCACAGTGCCTTTACTAGGGGTATCCAAGGGCTATGTTTATTCTTGATGCATTTCGTTTTGGCTTAAACATCTTTTTATTCTAAATGTGGAAAAATATTGAAGATTTGATGATTCAAATTTTTGAAAATGTTTTGAAGAATAATTTAAGAGTATATAATGCTTTGATTTGGGGAATCTTTACAAGTATTATTTGAAAACTATTGAAGATCACTTTTGAAGTCGATTTAGTGTTCTCTTAAAAAATTAAGTAGATATGAGATTTTACTCTAATTCGGTTACTACCTAGTCAAAGCTTTATTTCATCTTGCTTAAGTTCTTTTAGAGAGGTGCTTGTGATCATTCATGATTTTAAGTGAATGTGGATGTATGAATGCATTGGCCCTATATGATTAGAAGCAAATTATTCATTTCTACCATAACATTCATCTAAAGACATTCCTACCATCACATGCATCTAAGTTTTTTATTTTTATTTATAAAATTATCATAAGTGTTTTTATGAAAAAAGAAAAGGTTTTGAAGATAGATTGGAGTTGTAGACTATCAAACATAATTCTAATATTGGATCATTACTTGAGTTTTGGTCTTAGTGAAGTCGACAAATGAGAAATTAAAATCTTAGATCTTAGGAGGAAAATATCCAAAAGAATGGAAATGAGAAAAATACTAGGTCATCACTTGGATCATATTGGGTCATGACTTGGATTTTTTAAGTTCCAACTCTTCACGGGAGCATGAAGAGATCTCTTGGAGGGATATTTTCATCATCTCATAGCTTCATCCAAGAAAACCTTAGGATCATCCGAAGAAGGAGACTCATTCATAAAATCATCTATATTAGATGTATGTAGTCCTTCTTTTGTTTTCATTTTCTCTTGCCACCTTCCCGTGGGCATGCAAGAAGGCTCTAAAGATTTTCTATCAGGAGTCAAGAGCTACTCTTGGGTGCACCGAGATGATGTTATATTTCTTCATTTATTTTCAAAAATAATGATTGTTATGTTTCTTTATTCATTATTTATGCTTGAAATAATGTTTATGCATTATGTATTAATTTTCCTTAATAAGTTGAGATCTTTTCATTGTTAGGTTCATTTTTTATGTTGGGATTTGTCTAACCCGTGAAAGTTCTTACATGTTAAAATGCATATACATGTCATTCTCACGTTTAGTTTCTCTCTTAATCACCCGATTAGAAGCCCCAATGAGTACTTTATTACATTGCTTGATTTTCTTCCATACCTAACAGTGGGAGAAATAATGGTTTTATGTTCATATATAAAAATATTTGAATCATGTTTTTTAAAAAAATTTTGAAAGCAAAAACCCTCTTTAATGAGGCCTTGGGGACTTAGCCTAGGCTCTTGCATGAGCCCAAGTTCCTATAAAAATTGAAGTCCGATATTTTTAAGTCATTTCTTGATTTCAATTCTCATGAAAGCATATGTGCATATACATGTTATATACGTATACGTCCACATGACTATCTCTCGTTGTCTTTCTTTCTTTATGATTTAATATATTTTTTTACAAATTCTTATACACATACATATATAAATGGATATATATATATATATATATATATATATATATATATATATATATATACATATATATCTCTCTCTCCCTCTCTCTTTTTCTAAAATCTTCTTCTCCCTCCTCATTTGAGTTAATACTTTCTTTTCACAAGCTTTCATATACATATATATATATATATATAACAATATGTATATCTCCTTCTTTTAAAAACCTTGTATTTTATGATTTTCAAAATTTCATTTTCTCTATTCCTCTCAAATTAAAGTATTTTCTCATTTTCATTCTTGTGGATATTTTCCTCCCAATATCTAAGATATTAATTTCTCATTTGTCGACTTCACTTAGACCAAAACTTAAGTGATGACCTAATATTGGAATATTACTTGCTAATCTACAATCCCAATCCATTTTCAAAAACTTTTTTCTTTACATAAAAAATATTTATGGCAATTTTATAAATAAAAATGAAAAACTTGGATGCATGGGATGGTAGGAATGTCTTTAGATGAATGTTGTGATAGGAATCAATAATTTGCTTCTAATCATGTAGGGCCAATGCATTCATACATCCACACTCACTTAAAATCATGAATGATCACAAGCACCTCTTTAAGAAAACTTAAGCAAGATGAAATAGAGCTCTAACTAGGTAGTAACCGAATCAGAGCAAAATAACCTACTTAATTTCTTAAGACAACACTAAATCGACTTCAAAAGCAATCTTCAATGGTTTACAAATGATGTTTGTAAAGATTCCCAGCATTCTATACTCTCAAATGATTCTTCAAAACTTTTTCAAAAATTTGAAACATCAAATCTTCAACATTTTCTTAAACACTACACCATATTTAGAATAAAAATATGTTTAAGCAAAAAAGAAATGCATCAAGAATAAACATATCCATTGGATTGGTTACCCCGATAAAGGCACCAAGAACGGTCAATCCTTGTACCGATAGGCAAGTCCCTTTCTTTCTCATTTAAAATAAATCCTCATTTTTCTGGAGCACTCTGAAAACCAAAAAAAATTTTGGGGATGTAAACAGTAATATCTTGAAAGACAGAAATTTAGTAGAAGATGGTCGAGAAATCACCACTAAGGAACAAGTTAATATGTTTCTACTCACTGTTGGCCATAATAAGCTTAATCGTGCATGTCAAAACTCGTTCCAACACTCAAGTCAAACAATTACCAAGTATGTCACCCATATCCTACGTGCACTATGTTAATTGGGAAAGGAATATATCAGTTGACCGAACAATGACATTCCATGCAAAATCCACCTCAATCCTTATTTTTATCCATATTTTAAGGTAAGCTAATTCATGATCACATATTACATTGTAAAAATGCAGTGCAACTAATATTTTCTACTGTACATAGGATTGCTTAGGAGTTACGGATGACACTCACATACTAGTCTGGGTACATACAACAGAATAATTGAGGTATCTTAATAGAAAATGAACTCTTTCACAGAATGTCTTGGCTGTAGTTGGATTCGACATGCGATTCCACTATGTTTTGGTGGGTTGAGAAGGCAATGTGACAGATTCAAAAGTATTATATAGTGTACTAGATAATGAGATCGATCATTGTGTCATACATACAGGTGACACAATATTTACTCCTTTATAAACAACTAATAAATTTTTGTGAAGGTCTTAGCTTAATATTTATTTAATGTTAAACTCTTAATAATTGTACTGTGTAGGGAAATATTATCTCGGTGATGAAGGATATCCAAACATACGTGGTTTAATAACTCCATATTGAGGTCATCGATACCATCTATCTGAATTTAACGCACAGGGGGCACGATGTATTATAACTGCAGAGGAATTGTTTAATCGTCGTCGTTCATCATTAAGAACAATTGTTGAATGAGTTTTTGGTTTGTTAAAAGGAAAGTTCCCTATACTCAAAGCACAAGTGTCATGGCCTTATCGTAAACTAGTTGTGATTGTGTTAACCACGTATGTTCTACACAATTTCATTTTAGGCCATAATCTTCATGTAGAACAGTTTGATATCAATGAAGGTCCATCTTATGATGCAAATGAGAGTACACCACTTTTAACCGAACATGAAAGTGTAACACAAAGTGTTCATCGATGATCCAATAATGACCTGCACACTTCAATAACATCTCAAATGTTCATGGATTTTCAAAATCGTAAGTGGGTGGTAACTTATCACACACGCTTTCTATTGTGAGAATGATGATTATTTATTCATATGTATTTTTTTATGGTTTATACTTGTTAGTTATTGTAAGTACAATATATGCTCATTACACTTTAATGTTTGTTAAAATGTGATGTTTATGTTCTTGTTCATAGGAAATCAAGGATGAAGCCCCGACATGAGCATTATGTGGTGTTTGAGGGGTTGTTCAAGGGGCATATTTAACTGTTGGGAAGAATGTCACCCCCAAGTCCATCGATATCCAAGAGCAGTATATAGGCCATTCAACACACTTATGGAAACAAAAATACATTTGAACACCTACCTGAAGAAATACAATCAACAAATTTTGGATGACGTGTGTCAACACACTTGAAGAAAAGGATAATTATTTGAAGGTTGACATGGAAACAGCTGGGCAGTCAATTACTAGTTTGAAATATGTTCATGTGGTGGTCATTGTGACTTTGTTAATTTTGTTTCTATTGTGGTGGATTTGTACCTAACTCACTAAGTATGTAGCGGCTTCTATGCATATTGTAATGCATTACTTGGATATGTATTTAACTTAGATGCTTTGATGTTGGGTTTCTACATGAACATGTTATTGTTGTTTTATGTACATTAGTGTTTGGATGCTTTTGTCAACACTTATGTAAGTTCCTTGTTGATGTCTACGTTTTCATTGTTGCTTCCATCTGGTTTTCTGATATTTACTATTTCATTGTTGTCAAACATTTCATCTACTTGGAGAACGCTTGATAGAATAGTATAAATTGTCCCAACCAGAATGGACACAATGTCCTGGTTATGTGTACATATTGTAGGATAATTACCAAATATTTGTCAAAATAGTTAGTTATTAAGTAATAACCCGTAGTTTCAAAAGCAACAACTTTGATGATGGAAACATAAAATAAGAATGTTAAAGGCTGGCATTGATACATGAGTGTATTTTAAAGTAAGTGTATTAAAAGTATTAGATAAGAAGCATATAGTGAGATGGATGGACTTTGAGATTGGATTAAAAAACAATCAGATTTTCATTATTTACTGATGCAAGTTAATTATTAGTAAACCATATTTATCTTCTAGTGCCTTGAAGTGATTATAGAGTAATTTTATGAGAATCCCCGTCCAGCATCATGGTGGCTGCGGCATGGGCATTTATGAGATAATTCAGTGTAGATTTTTGAAAATCATTCAAAAATTAATACTTTGGGTTCAATCAGTCTTTGATTAGCAATTTCTTTTCTATGAAATGTTGCAGGCTATCCAGAAAATAGTGCTTTCCTCTGTATATGTTGTCGTGGATTACGCTCAAACTGGACTAATAGCCTCTGTGTTCTTTTTCAAAGTGAGTGCATTTTGATCTCTTTAAAATTAATGCAATGGTTGGCAACTTACACACACACAACCTTAGTCACATGGGTACGGCTAGGAGGGCCCCGTACCCTACCGGTACGGGTACGGTACGGGTACGGGGTTGGGTACGGCGGGAAAATAAAAAAAAAATCAAAAAAATTCAAAAAAATCTAAAAAAAATCAGGAAAAATCAGAAAAAATCAGAAAAAACTAGTAAAATCAGAAACATTCAAGAAAAATGTATTTAAAGGAACACCCTTAGCATTTTGTTATTGTTTAAAATTTTTTGATATATATATATGTATGTATGTCCGTGTGTACGGCCGTACCCCCGTACCCACGTTTTTTGAAAATGGCCGTACTCGTACCAATACCGGTACCCGTACCCGCACCCGTACCCGTACCTATGTGACATAGCACACAACACATTTACAGATTCTATTGGTAAACAAATGGCTGGACTAAGTTCATTTGCATAAAGTGATTACCCACTAGGTAGTGGATTCCCAGCTTCTGCCTCTTGCATGGGGGTGTTTTTCATTCTATCATGCATGTGCTATCTATGGATTCTTCTACGTGCCATATTGAATTTTTAATTTCTTTAGTACCTACTGGTTGCAAGCTATTATCTGTTTACCAGCAAATGTTCACTTCATCGTGGAAGATTTATTGAATTCCCTTTGATGCTTTCCTTGTTTAAGTATTGTCTTTTGTACAATTTTTGTACATGTGCATGCATGTGCTTGCTGAAGTTCTTAGTAGAGCAATTTTAAGTTCAGGCTAGTGTTGGGCCTTTGATTCACATATTAAATTTTACAGATGATGGAATGGTGGTACCAATCTGCAGAAGTGAGGATGTCTGCTCCTACTATGTATCCTCCTCCTACACCTCCACCACCACCACCAAAGGTGATCCTTTTCCATGTGTGTATATGTAAAGGGATTGGCACAAAGCTGCTGTTTGATTCCTTTACCATCTTTTTGCTTAATCACGCATTGCATGAACAAGCTGCATAGTTGTTTATTTGTCAGTTTTTTGCAGCTTAGAACCTCTCATTCTGATTTTACATGGGTTTTTGGTGAGAAAGCCACCATACTATGAACACCCCAACTGTTCTACATCAATTGTTTTATCACTGTTTTTAATAGTTTTCTAACCTATTGTGTGTGTGACTTTAGTGCAGTCCCAGAATATCCATTCTACCCTAGAAGGATGACATCTACCATAAACCTAGGGAAGTCTTAGTTTTGGGGCTAATCCTAGGCCATTTTTAAGATTCTGCCCTTGAACCGTAGAAACCTTAGAAATGAGGTTATTATGAGGAATCAAATTTTTTGGCCCTCCTGGATCCTTGAATCAGCCTTACACCTTTCATTTCATTCTACGACGGCGTAGTTTACTCATTTTGAATTTAAAAAATATCAAATTTGAGCTAAATCTAAGGTGTTTTGCTCCTTCAACAAGTGTATTTTCTAATACTAGTTTTCTACTAAAATGTAATAAGTTGTCTAATTGTTATAACTTTTTAGAATGTTTTTCCAATACCCAATTTTGCATTTAATAGATAATTTTCATGTTTCTTTACATGACATCTTCATGTTGTATGAAGAAATGCTATTACAAAATTATGATACATTACCCAGCTCCTAAAATAAAACCCAAGGAACCATGCTATGTTACATACCAATTTTCTTTTATAATTAGTTTTTCTGCTCTATATTTGTCAAACCATGACTTCCAGTCTAGCAGGTCTTTCCACAATTTGCCAATTTCAGTAAACTGTCCTGTATTCAGAGAGTCCAAAATACCAATTTTTAATCAAGAAAAATATTGTCTACATGCATGACAATCCATTCTACATATGCTTTCACAAAAGAGAAACTATTTGTTATGCAAACTACACTAGATCAAGCATACACATCCTTTTTGGGGTAACAAGTCCTTCCTATCTTCAAATGGAACGAACATATTTAGTAAGAATTGACAAAATGATGAAAACTTTTATTTTAAAATTCCAATTCATGTTCTAAAATTAGATGTCTAACATGCATATTGGTTAAAGGTTTTTTCAAGAGATATGTACCATATTTCTAAAACCTTGAGGGCCACTTAGCCTTCCAATGACAATTCCTATTTTTCAAAATCTGGGAGCATATGCATTTCACATTATGCATTGTTATCTAGGTTTGAAGCACAATGCGTAAGAACTTTAGACATTATACAACATAGTTTGGACCTTAGATTGGTTACTTTGAATAAAGGTATTCGAAATAGCTGCTCCTCTTACTAAGGGATGGGTCCCATATTTTTTCAGTAGACAAAAGCAAGTTAACATTCTTTTCCTATTAGTCACATGTGAACCCTTAAATTCACATGTGAACACATACGTGCAATGTGCTGCCAACAAGCAATCTTTGGTTTTTGAACACTTTTGCAGATGATTGCCAATTGCTAATCCCATTGTCACAATTGTGACCACTATGCCAATTGCTAATCCCATTGTCACAATTGCGACCACTACCACTTTTTGTTTTCCTTTTTGATCATGTTACAATTAATAATTGAAAATTTTTAATTTTTACTTAGTAAGTTATTGGGTATTACAACTGTGGTAGATGAAGGTAGAACAATGAAAGTCAAAGATATGAAAATTGCTCATGAATATCCAAATGTGTTCTCTAACAAATTACTTGAACTACCTCTTGTATAAGCAGGGGAGTTGCAATAAATTTGGCTCTAGCAACCCCTCCCTATATCTAAGGGACCAGATTACATGGCTTCAGCTAGAATCAATTAAAGGAATTGGTAGATAAGAGTTTTCATTTTGACCCATTTCATCACCATGGGGAGAAATAGTGCTATTTATAAAGAAAAAGGACTTGATTATCGAATGCTTAATCATATCAATGATAAAAATAAATATCCTCCCCCAAAATTGAGGATATGTTTCACTTGCTTAAGAATGCCATTGTTGAAGAAAGATTTCGAAGTTCAAATACCATTAGTTGTTCATACGAGAAGAAGACATGCCTAAGACAACTTTCCAAACTAGGTGCAAGCATTATGAAGTCCAAGTGATGCCATTTGGATTGGCCAATGCCTTTGCAACATTTGTCAGATATTCCAAAATTACTTAGACTAGTTCGTTATTGTATTTATTGATTATTAATATATTCTGACAACAAAAAATAACATAGAGATCTTTTAAGGAGGTGTGATGGAGTTTTATATGGCATACGTTTTATGCCAAAAACTCAAAATGCAAGTTTTGGCTATAAATTGTGAACTTCCTTGGCCACATTTTATCTAAAGATGGTGTATCATGGAATCCTTCAAAAGTTTTAGTTGTGCACAATTTGAAAGCACATAAAAATGTGACAAAGGTTCGAAGTTTCCTAGGGTTGGTAGGATATTATAGAAGATTTATACAGGATTTTTCAAAGATTGTCATGTCAATGACTAAACTATTGAAAGAGGAAACAAAGTTCGCATGGCATGCTGGATGTGAGAAGAGCTCTTATGCATTGAAGGACAAGTTTACCACCCCCCCTCCCCCCAATTCTAACCCCTCTTTTGGAAACACTATATTTGTGATGTACACAAATGCATCAAGAACAAGTTATGCTTGTGTACTGATGCAACACGGGAAGGATGTTGCATGTGCTTCTAGGCTACTTAAAACTCATGAAAAATGTTATCCTACTACTGATGATTTGGAGATTAAGGCAATCGTATTTGTATTTACAAATATGGAGACATTATCTTTGTGGGCTAAAATTTGTAGCTACAAACCACAAATAACTTCAATTTATTTGATCTCCCACAATTATTTGAATATAAGGTAGAATAGGTGGTTAAAATATTTGAAAGGTCATGTTTTTAGAATATGATACCACATAGGAATAGTGAATATGGAGGTAGAAGCCCTAAGCAAATATCCAAATGCAATGGCCGGCAGCATTGTTGCCCATTTGTCAAAACTAGTGCAAGAAAGGATAACATGAGAGCTTTATCTAAGTGAGAATGGCAACGCAGATATGAATGCATTGATAAGATAATCAATTGTTTGACAAAATCATATAAAGGCAGAAAGAAGATCCATCTTATGCCAAATATGTTGAATTAAGTAAGAAAGCATATTATAACATACATGAAAATAAAGATTGTTTCTTGTACCTACAACAAATATTGTGTGGCTTAGATGGAATCAGAACTTGTGGCTCCGACCAAACAATTTTGTATTTTGATCTCAAGTATAGTATAAAGTTTAAAAATTTTATCATATAGTTTCCTTGAGGATTCTTCCCCCAATTAAGTTTAGTCTTGTATCTAAAGTTAGAGGGAAGTCTCCACTCTCCTAACAACTATAAATACCCACTAGAGGAGGAAGTTTCTAAACCAAAAAGTTCTAACACAAGCTAGCATAAAAGTTGAGAAATTCCCAACAAAGTGCATTTAAAAAGCTATACCTTGATGAAAAGGTCTTTTGGCTAAAGCCTTAAGGTTCTTTTAGGTTTGAGCCAGGGTCTTGGTTTAGTTCTAGAGTCTAAATCAAGTCCACAAAGGCTCAGCCTTATAGAGCCAATACGTGCTCTGCAAGTACTGCAAATAAGAAAGTCAACATTTCAAGTAATTCCTTTCCCTCTTTCTTTCTTTTCTTATCTGCAATGTAGTTATTTTCTTACTTAGCCTTTTAGAGGCATGCTTAGATTCTCCTTTTCTGCTTTTACATGCTTAGCATAGTTTTTCTGCTTAGTTCGTACATTTATTTAAAACGTGTCTTAATTTAGTTTAGTTTATTTCTATTTTAGTTCTTAGATATTCTTGAAGCATGCTTTAGTTTTCTTTAAGTTCTTTTAAAATTCTTAGGATAGTTTATTTCAGTTTTCCTTTCGATTAGATTTAAAATTTTTGCCCGTTAGTAGGCGTGGAGGTCAGTTTGCCTCCAGAGATTCTTCCCTCTTCTCTTTGTTTAATTCTGAGGTTTAATTAAATTTTCTTTTTCTAGCTTTATACATGCATTAATCATATAGTTTCTCACTTGAGTTAAATCATATATTGTTTAGATTTAGAATCATGCATATTTGATTTTAAACAATGTTTGTTCCAACAATATTTTATTTCTGCCACTCTCGTACCAAGTGTTCTTTTTTACGCACTTCATAAAATAGTGTTTCCCCAAAGTGTCTATGTTGGTTTTCGGACACCAACAGATAAAAACAAGCTGTAGCTTTGGGGCGCTTTGTCAATCCCTCTCTTTCTCTCTATCCATTGATAATGGGCGCCGATGGTCGGTGGCTGACTGGAATAAGGTACGAGATCGATCTTTCTCTCACACACACGCAAGAAGGCGTCAAAAGCCCTCCCTCCCTCTTTCTCATTCTCTCTCGTATCCCTCGGCTACCATGGCCAATGCTCTCTCTCTCTCACCCTCTTAAATGTGTGTGGAGGCTGGAGGGTCAACTGTGTTCTTTGTTTCGTAGAAAAAAAAAAGGCATTTCCCTTTATCTATCTCTCTCAAACCCTCGGCTGGCCGTGAGCTTCCCTTATCCTCTCCCTTATAGCACTCCTCTCTCTCTCTCTCTCTCTCTCTCTCTCTCACTCTCTCTCTCTCTCTCTCTGAGCGATGATGGTACGCAGTTTCTTTTTTATTTTTTAATTTTTCATTTGAACATGGCGCAACTGGCCTAACTGTCGTGAGAAATGTACCTTCATGATGACTTTTTCGGTCTTAAAATGTGTCTGCCTTCTGCAGACCAAGCCTTGGTGGACGAGGAAAAGATTGTCGTCATAACCATATGACGACCACCTTGCAGCTTTTGATGATATCAAAACCGTCGTTAAAGATAAAGAATGTATAGTGACATCTTATCATAGCTTATTATGGTCCATTAGAGTAAGTAAAGAGTCATTCTATCAGGTTCTATAATATATATAAAGATACGAGGTCCCAAAAAAGTTTTGAATGGGTAATGTCCAAATGGTTTGTGCATCACACTCTACATTCTGTATATTAATATGTTTAATTTTGTCAGTTGGATAGTATATAATAAATAACTGTGATTATTGAAGATGAAAGATTCAAAGTTGAATACATAAAGATAGGTAATGTTTTCTTTTATTTTACTATAATATATTATTTTAAATTTGATTTTAAGATTTATTATAATTTATTAATTTATTTATTTTCAAAACAAGTCCTGAACATGTGACAGGAGTTGAAGGATTCATTTAACATTGCCATGGCGAATAGTGTGGTAATCAATGGAAAGAAAAGGTGCCATTGTGTAAAGTGCAAACTGTCTATATCAATTAGCAAGAGATGTATTAGATCACTTGATTTGCTTTGGTTTTATCCAAAATTATACTTGTTGGCATTACTATGGCAAGTCATTATTTTCATGTGCGAAATTTTTGACGTGTTGTGTGGTAGGTAACCAATGCCTTTATCAAGTTAACCAAGCTAAAATCCATACATTGTTTCATGTCTAATATTCCTGTATATTATGCTTCAAACATAAATCGTAACATATATCGTGTATTGCATTTGCTTCGAGAGTTTGAAAATGAGAGCTAATTTTAGAACGGTAATGAACCCTCAGGGTTTTAGAAATATGGATCATATTCCATTGGAAACCCTTTTTATCATCTGGTCGTGTTACGCACTTTAAGACTACATGATGCATGTGGAAATTGGAATTAGAAAACAAATTTAGAATGTGAAAGTTAATTGGGAACGGATGTTGGAGCCCAAATAGAGAATCAAATTTCAAAATGAGTTTATAACATGTGCTAAAAAGCACATTTGGAACATGATAGAACCGCAAGTCACCCTCAGGGTTTTAGAAATATGGATCATATTCCATTGGAAACCCTTTCCAATCGAAATATGTATAAACCCTTTAAAAACATTCAATCTTTTTTCCACAACATTTTTAGGAGGAACCGTGCGCATGTGTAAAAGGCATTTGTGTTTATCAACATGTAAGAAAATTGCAGATCAATGGTTTATACATGCATGACAAACCATTGTATGCATATAAATGTGTAAAAAAACTACCATCTGGGATAGCCAGCTAATTTCATTATATATATATATATATATATATATATATAGTGATTGTTTGCAACCAAACCAATAGGTCAGGAATAAAAACTAGACCCTTAAATATGACATTTAAAGTTTTCTTTTATTGAAATCAAACCTTATCAATATGATCTTAAAGATAGGTTAATGCAAAATATATATTAAGTTGACCATTTTTGGGTTTTAATATTTGTTCTTATAATAAGCAAAAGGAATCGCTCTCATAGCATCAACATTTTGATAATAAAAAAGTCAACGTTTTTCATATTGATTCAAAGCATGTTTTATACCAAAATAGTTTTTATAAATGTATTACGATGTTGATATTTTATTTTAAAATAATTTTGTAGCAAAAAATTAAAGGTCTATTTTTTTATCCCTGACATAAGTGTGTGTGTGTGTGTGTGTGTGTATAAATTGAAGTCAGTCAGCCACCCAATTCTGCTGGATGAAAATTCTTTTTGAAACTATCCTAAAAAATATCATGAAATGGAAGCACTAGTAAAATATTATGGGGAAGCTACAATTTATGTTGCTTTTAGTGAAGGTATTTTGGTCAGCTGGAAATTTAAGACAGCCAGCTGAGTTAAATTTTTTCATATTATATATATATATATATATAGAGAGAGAGAGAGAGAGAGAGATTTGTTGGCTACATCTATGGCCGGCTGATTTTTTTTTTATGTTGTCACTTAAAGTTCTAGCCATCAATTGGCCATCGCTTATACACCTTTTGTAACAATTTTTAATCACACAAAACAAAAAAAGCCCGGCCACAAATATATATATATATATATATATATATATATATATGAGTTGGTAAAACCCGACCACTTGGGTAAGAGACAAGAACCAGACCCATCAAAATTTATCCTGTTAGTCATCTTATTACTTAAATGATATTTTTTAATAATAAAAAATGAAGGGCTTGCATCAAAATTTTGATAGTAGAATTATCAACCTTTTTTTTTTTACAGAAATGACTCCAACAAAAACATAATTTATATTAAATTAGTGTTTACAGACCCATTAAAAGGTTCACATTTTATTTAAAACACTTTTTAATATAAATTTAACAGTGGTCTTTATCCCTTAAGTGGTCTAGTATCTACCTACCACTATATATATATATATATATATATATATATATATATATATATATATATATATATATATATATATATATATATATATATATATATATCTCCAAAGTTTCAAAGTCACCCACCTATCTACACGCACACACACACACCTTATTTATAGTGATAACAAGTTCTTAAGAAAACAGTCCCTAAAGATCTAAAACCATGCCTAGAAGTTTTTAGGCACAGTAATAATGATTTCTATTTTTTTTAGGTTTTCTTATGTATTTAGTAATGGTTTTTGCCCTTGCTAAAACAGTCGTGTATTGTGCTATTATAAATGAAAATCTCCCTCTCTCTCACTCATATAAGGCACCTAGATCCTGACAACCAATTATTGGAACAAGTCAAATAACTCTATCTCTATCCTTTTCAAATGCTCAATCATAGATATTTGTAAGGAGAGATGGAGAAAGCTTTTTAAGTTGTATTAAATGGTGTGTGGACTATTCTCAGTAAAAGCTGTGTTTTTTTATATTTGAGGTTAACAGTGGGTAGCCCCATTTTGATCAATGCTTAATGGCGCACAGATCCAAACTGGCGTTAGCTGCAATCAATTTATTTATTTGTGAGATTATCATGCTGGTTAATTTGCACGACGAAAGAGCTTAACCTGGCCCAATCAAACATATTTTGCTGGCAGTTGCGAGCACAACCATGTTGAGCATATATAGTGTAAAATCGATATATTTGGTATGCCCTTGTATATGTATTTCTGAAGGTACATGAATACATTTGAGATGACCTAGACAAAGGCTACACCCCAGTCATCAAATTGATGTGTCAGGTCATTAAGCAACCAAGATTAATCATCTGATTGGCATTTGTGTGCTTCTACCTTATTGGGCTATCGAAAACTTTGGCCAGGCCCAGTCGAATCAATATTATGTTGGCTCATCGACTTGGTAGTCTGTGCTAGGTAAAATGTTAGCTGCTCCCAACTTATGCCCGATATGTATCCATCAAGAAAGGATCATTCTTTTACCAAGTTTAATCTGATAAATATTTTTTACATTAACGAGGTAATTTCAGAAGCACAAAGGACAGTTCTGGTAGCTCGTATTGGTCTCCTATTGCTACTGCTTCTCCACTTGCACATTCGTTTCATTTTGGGATTTATCAAGACATGCTCGAACTATGGTACGACCACAGGAAGTTTATGAGTGCACCTAATCTTAAACGAAAGGAACTGGATTGGGCCTTTGTCTCATAAGCAAATCAAGGGCCAAATAAAAAAATGCAACACAGAGTAAAATTAGGGACCAATAGAATAAGGAGACTAGTTTGTTCATTTTATGCGGGGTATTTCTATGCATAAGGCAACCTAACTAGGGCATCCATGCCACGAAAATTACTATAGGCATGCCGTCACGTTGAATAGCCAATGCGACTTTCCCCAAAAAAATTGGATAAGGCAAGCAAGTGATGCTTTTGACTGAACAAGGTTCATTTGGCTGCTTTTGACGGTAAAATCATAATAAACGAACATTATTTGAACATCAAAACCAGCTTCAAGAAGCGTCTGACAAAGTCGATTTGGCTCGACTTCCTTATCAAATAAACAATAACACATCAAGCTCATCCAAACAAATTCTGCAGTAAGGGCCTCTTTGGAAGATGTATGCAGGCATACGATGACAAAATCTGGCTTCCTACTACGAGAGCAATTACACACTTGTTTGGGGCCCCTGGACGAGTGAATCAAAAAACAAATGAAGGTGTGATTTTAAGAGTTGTTTGGCAGGAACATTCAAACTTATGTAATACTATAACTAAGTCTTAAATTCATGAAACACTCACCAAATGTTCCATTTACCAAACTACCCCTTACCTTTCATACCGGACAGGTTGAACACAACCTCTCCAGGGTGATAGTATTACACCTTTAGATTCAAAACCCTATTAAGAACTCCACACAAACACAAGCACAAGCACGTCCCGGCATCCCCATATTCTAATCAGATTATCATTCACCACACATACGCCTTAGACCCCTTTCATTGTAATCCTCCATTTTGAAAACCAATAGCATAAAACGGCGCAGTCCTTGTTCAGATATGATGTATGAAGTATGCCAGGAATTCCGTAACTAAACTGGATTTCAGTAATTGGACAAAGACCAGCCAGATTCATATGCTGGGCTTAGACAATAGAGGACTTTGGCTTTGTATAAAACACTTCCCGCCCATGCGATAAAAATGAAGTGAACATTGGCAGGACTAAGTTATAGCCATGGGTGTATCAGCAACCAAACCAAAGTTCGTCTCAAGCCAACCTCCATCTGAAATATGATGACTTAGGCGGGGATTTAGCACAAATATATTATGCAGGGTCAATAAAACAAGGACTGATAAGATGTTAATCTGATCCAGATCCAATGAAAAGTCATGTCTGTTACAAGAAGAAAAGTCATGTCTCTTAGGAAATGAAATGAAAAGTCATGTCTCTTGAGAGATGAAAAGTCATGTATGTTGAAAGATGAAAAGTCATGTCTCTTGGGAACTAGAGACCCCTTATGTAACTCCTCTTGTAAATTGTGTAGAAGGATCACTATATAAATGGGTTGTGTGAGAATGTAACTCTCACCTCCCTTCCTCATTTCTCTTTTCCTACTCTCTCTCTTATCTTT
>JAANDH010002072.1:0-19078 GCA_011799765.1 Nymphaea thermarum | reverse complement strand
TAGTCCAAACTTGGAGCAAGATCCTCTGAGTTCTATTAGGATCCCATGGCCACTAAAGGAAGTGCGGTAACTGTTTTATCAAATTGTTCAAACAAACTGAAAGATATTTGCTTAGAAAATATGACAATTGCTAATTTAAGCAAGGATAAAACTCCTTGCTCTCCTAACTTCAATTGTCCCTAATAGTTTTTTTTTTTTTTTATTTCAGGTAGACAATGGAGACATCTATGATTGCATGAAACTTGATAGTCAGCCTCGAAAGAGGAACCCTTCGATTATAAGAAAGATACAGTGGATGGAAAAGTCTTCGCTACATGGAACAAGAACAACAAGTAACAATTCTGATCATGAATCGACAAGGAACAAGCTGAGAAAGGCCGGAGCATTAGAAAAAGGAAGCTGCCCACCTGGAAGTTTTCCTGTTCTCAAGGCCACCAAGGCAGGGCCGTTAAATTTCAGTGCCATCGAAAGTTTTGCAAGTTTACGTGCCAGATTGTTTCTCAAATCAAAAACCACAAAACCGCTGGTTGATGACGATCGATCATTTCATGAGGTCTGATATCTATTATATACCCTTTTCCGATCAATCTTCTTCTTTTGCTTCTTCTTCTTCTTAGCATTTATTGATCTTTCATGCACTCATTTTATCTTGTGTGTTGTGCTTGATCAATAAAGGCCTTAGAATGTATTGGTTTCTTTAACATATACATGGATTATGCATAGTATGCAACAGCTTATGTAACCGGAAGTTATGGAGGCGGAGAAGGAACATTGAGTATTTGGCGACCTACACTTGAGGACGATAGTGAGATGAGCTTATCACAAATATGGGTTTTAAGTAAAACGGCGGATGACTTTTCTATGTCACTGGAAGCAGGTTGGATGGTATGTTTGATTCCTTTGTTCACATCAAGAAAAGAGATGATCCCTTCTTTTTAATAATTCAAGTTAGCTTTATTTGTTTGCCTTCTTTTCACTTTTATTTAACCTTTTGTCTTTGTTGTTGTGGTGAAGGTCAATCCTAGCGTATATGGGGATACAAGAACGCGATTTTTTATCTTCACCACGGTAATTGACTGAGCCTAACTCCATTGGTGTTGATTTTAAGAGCACCTATAACACTGTAGCAAATGCAAATGCTTGTTTCACTCATTGACTCTAATGGATGGCTTTTAGCTTCAAAATTACATAATTACTTTTAGTACTTTATAACAAGTATACATCTGTAGGAATATTCAAATATACCAGATTTAACATGGTTGCTGGAGCATTAGAATTTTCTTACACTCTGAAGGATACCCACGATGCTGCCCTTTCTCTTATCCTACCCACCCCATAGTTTACTTGGGGCCCGTTTGATTCGCGTAAGAGGTGAAAAAGATCTTTCAGGGTTTTTTTTTTTTTTTTTTTTTTTGCCTGTTAGGGCTTCGTCCTCACAAAACAATCCAAACCTTGTATCTATCCTTGTTTTCCGATTCTCAGCAGTAAAACCTCTGCGGATGCCGGTTCCTCCCATTGATGATCACGGAGCGAGCCGTCGATGGGTTGAGGATGAGATTAGGTAAATTCCCCTAATTCTGCCATTGAAGACGATCGAGCCACCTGCGAGAAGCCTCCTCAATCCCCTGCCCTCCGATGTCCCACGTCTGTCATCTTTGTCTCCCCTCTGTGTTCGTTTGCTGAAGATGAAAAAAAAGGAACAGCAGATGAGTTCTACCATTCTGAGATCTTATAGTCTCACAACCACCCAATAGTAACATCAGCAGATGCGTCTCTCTTCTCCAATCGTGTGCGTCCAACGGAGCTGTCAACCGTGGACAGCAGGCTCACTCATGGATTATCATCAGCGGCTTACAGCAGATCCCTTTCTTGGTCACCAGCCTTATCAATATGTACTCGAAGTGCCACCAGCCATGGGTAGCTGTCGAGGTTTTCCGTCACACAATTGAACCGAATGTGTTCGCGTGGAACACCCTCATTGCTGGCCTGGTTCACGGTCATTACTTCTCTGATGCAGTTGGGTTCTATCACGAGATCAATGCCAGCCATGTCCGTGGACACAAGTTCACCTACCCATGCGTGCTCAAGGCTTGTACCAATCTGCAGGACCCTTGGGAAGGCAACAAAGTCCTTGCTGGCCTGTTTAACGGGGGATTGAATTTGGATGCTTTCATTTCTGCTTCCTTGATCGATTTCTACTTGAAATTTGATGCTCCAGATGATGCACGCCAACTGTTTGATAAAATGACTCTGAGACGTTGTATTGTGGAACTCGGTGAATAGCGGGTATGCGCAAAGAGGTAAATTGTTGAAGCTTTGGAGGTGTTTCGGCTGATGGAAGAAGGAACCGAACTCAGCAACGACAGCCGGGATTATGTGAGTCTTAGCAACAAAAGGGGGAGGTTGAAAGAGGCAGAAAGATTCATAGTTATGTTAGGAACCATAGTTTTCAGAAGGATGTTGTGGTATGCAACTCCTTGGATAGATATGTATGGGAAATGCAAGAGCAGGCTAGGCAAGTATTTGATGAAATGCTGCAGAGAGATACTGTTTTTGTGGAACTCCATTATTTCTTGTTATTGAACAATAGCAACTGAAATCAGAAAATATGTTTCTTTATTATCAATCTAAGAAACAAATTTCTGGAAATTTATTTCTCGGTCATCGCACACACATCAAAATCAAAATGAGAATAGGAAACTTTTTTCTCAATCCTTTATTACAGAAAATTTAATTTCAGAAATATTTTTCTAATTCCAGATTTCCAATTCATCAAACGGCCCCTCAGAGATCAGACTCTAGAAAGTTATATAGGTATTGTGCTAAAAAGGGATTCAGCTGGCGATGTTTTGTGTCATTCATATAAAATCCCTCTTCGAAACTATCTCCATTTATATGTGAAGCAAGGAATAGGCTGCTTTTTCTCTGTTAATTAAATGGTCATCATGACAAAGTAGAAACTGCATAAATTAAGAGAAATGTAGTGTGAATGCTATAAGACTTATTATATTTTCTTTGTTTCAACAGAACGACGGCTACAAAACATGGCTCTATAATGATAACCACAGATCAGAACCACCAGACAATAGTCTGCACTTCATGAGAGTGGACAATTATATGCCCTCCGGTATGCAACTTGATTGTTCAACTATCGATGGGGATAACAGTGAACTTGAAATCGTCATCAAACAGGTGCGTACCCAATTGCTCTATGTGTATATGTGCGCTTTTGTGTTTGTATGTGTGCTTATATGGGCCGAACAAAAGAAGTTCTCAATTGTACTAAAATGAGCCCAATTTTGGGTCCAAAGCCTAAATATTTTTCAAACAATACATACAACTTATAGTCCGGTATCAGCTGGACCATTAGCATGTATATATGTTTATATAAATTTTTGGCTGACAACCCCAAAGCCAAGTTTTTGGTGGTGTTTGGATCACACGAATAAACCATGTTTTCACAAAACACTGTTTTGATGTGGGGATGAATACCTAATACGTCCAAGCAAGGCTAAATGCTCTGTTGTCGGAAGTAGAATCTACCATTGTCTAGCAGGCCTGGAGGATTCAAATATGAACGACTTAAGTTAAGGTGGACTAATCGACTTTTTTTCCAATAAGTGAATTCAAAGTTCAAATAGCCACATTCTGCATCAATTCTTGCCTTTCGAGTGGATTATGTGCATGGTTTATACATATTATATGTTTAATCAACAGGCACATGTAAACTCACTAAATGATATAGGGGATGTGTACAAGTGAACTTTCAGCATGACATTGTGTAAGGGTGTTTGTTAAGACTATACATAAATGAAAATTTATATTTGAGAATAATATTTTTCTTATATATATATTACAAGTATCCTCAAAAACTCAGTTTTTGTCATACAAACAAGAACTAGGTTTTAAAAGTGAAAACCTGTTTTGCCTTTTCATCCAAACTGGCAAACCAAATTTTAAAAACTCATTAAAAAACCAGGTTAATTGAATCAGGTTCTGTGAAAATCAAGTTCTGCGAAAATCAAGTCTTTAAGACAATATTCCAAACGTCCCCTAATATAATATGATGCCAAATCAACTAATATCGGTCATTTATCAACCGACTTGGTAAAGACCTTGCATTGGCCACATCATAGCCCAAATTAATAACTAAGCTTGCCTTGCAAGTAAAAGAATTAAACATGGAGTTAATAGTTCTTGAAGAAGTTAGCACAACAGTCGGGGCGACGAGTGCTAGTATGCTTCAACTCTCTATGCTGAAAAAACGAGTCTCACTGACATGCAAATTGAGGAGTAGCGGTGGTGGCTTTTTTATGGCACCAACGCATGCCTGCCCTATATCCTAAGGGGACAAGGGGTTAGGTGGATGCTTTGGCTTTCTTCTTGGATAGTAGAGGGAAATATTCCTCTTGCTCACTCAAAAACACGGACTTAATACTTTGGTCTGTTATTTGCACTAAAATGTATCTTAAATTCGAAGTTCCAATTACATCACACTCGGAATTCTTCCAAACCAAAAACTAAAGAAACTCAAAGAAAAACTGCAAACATATAACAACTTAGCTAAGCTGAGATCAGAGAAAAGGTATATCTTATTGATTAGTGAATTACTATTGTATTTTTCATGTTTGGCAGGATGAAGATCAAGACTGGGGAGTTTGGGTGGATGAAACAATGATCGGTTTTTGGCCAAAATCAAATTACAGAGTACACAATGCAAACAAAATTATATGGGGAGGTGAGATAGTGAATAAGCGGACAAGGGGAAGGCACACGTCCACCCAGATGGGGAACGGACATTTCTCGAGCGAACCGAAAGGGAAGGTTGCATACATCAGTAACATGGCCTTATATGACCTCGACTTGGATCGTTATGAAGCTCCCAACGCGATCTGTGTATACACCACCAACCCTGACTGCTATGATATCAAATATTTCCAATTTGATGAGGAAGATGACGATGACGATGACGATGGCTATCACCGGCATATAACATTCGGTGGGCCTGGTTATGATAGAATAAAATGTCCTTGACCTTCTGATTAGACTGTTATCGATGCTAATCTGCACTGTTAATTAATTCTTTGTTTTTTTTTTTTTTTTTTGCGTTTTGTTTTGTGGTGTTCCTTGAATGAATGAGGCTACTTTTGAGACATGAGAAAAATGATTGCACAACACCATGTTCATCTCCTATTGGTGTCATCCATGTGATTCCGAGTGACTCCTAAGCTAGTCCCCACGCCCCAGTGAAGGTTGAAACTTTTCACCTTCTCCTTATCATCTGTTTTTAGTGTTATGAGAATTGACCACTTATATTTCAATTTGCATATGGATGTCCTTTTTTTGCTTTTTTTTTTAAAGTATATTGGCTGTTTTCATGGGAATTCGAAATAGAGATGGACTGTTTACCGATACTCTGACCATATTTGTTGCACCACCCCATCAGAAATGTCATGCATGTGATTTTAATAGCCACTAAGAAACACTTATCCTGGCAGATATGTTCATCATCAGCTGGGTCAAGTACGTCATAGGGAATAGATCATATGTCAATCTTATTTTCAGTCAAGTCGATTATTATTTCTCTTGTGTAAATCAAAACAAATAATTTGCATGTTTAAATCTTTTAAAATATTTTATTATGGCATACATGGAAAATTAATTAATTGTACCACTACAGTGAAGCAAATTATGAATCGAATCTAACCCGATAATTGATGGTTTAAACTACAGCGCCTGACAAGACTAATAAGAAGGGGGAAAGTCGTTGTTACTGCCTTTTTTTCTAGAAAATAGAAAGGAAAAAAAGTTGATATTTAATTAGGAACTCTCTCTCTCTCTCTCTCTCTCTCTCTCTCTCTACACACACAATGTAATGTGCATAACCTGAAAATATATAGTAATTACCAAGAATTAAAGTCTTAATTAATTTGCATAAATTATACATGAAAACCATATAGCAATTATAGGTTATTAATCTTAACTTCCCAAGGCCTTTCCAGTTCAACAAAGTTCTGTCATTTTCATCAGCATCAGACTTTCAAGCCATCCCGGATTCATGGGAAGTTATGTGCACCGAGATGCAACATGCACAGCTCCTGGTGCATGTCTTTCTGTGCCAATGTGAAGAGGTATATGTCATGCACATGAACTTGTGCATAGTACACAGGTGCAGACAGGCCTATGCATATAACCATTTTGGGGTCATATGTGTTTGAAAAGGTCAATCGTTCAGTTCTTACAGCCGTTTTGACCATCCGCTGCATCAGTATTCCATATGTAAAATTCACTGGTTACCAGAAACTCTGCTTCATGGGGTCGAAAAGACCAAACAAATTGCTAACAACAACAACTACAAATAGGAAATGTGGTTTCGATCTCATTCACAACCTATATCTGAATGTTATGGCCTTTCCCTTCACTTACCTTCTTTTTCCTTCGTGCAAGATTGAAGTTAATTGGGTGAACTAATACAATACTTGAAATTTTTTTAAGAAAAGACTTGCCAAGTTTTACCTTACCTAATATCACAAAGAATAAATATTGGCATTGAATTAATGTCAACTATGTACGAAAGGTATAGAAAAAGGACGGTTTCGATCATTAGCAAAAAATGGGTGAAGTTGCGCAGGCCGTTTTATCTGCTTGAAGAAAGAAAGGAGTTTGGTTTTATTGTCTTTTCCTGTAATTCCTATTTGCCACCTCACCAAATAAATTTCCTTTTGTAAAAAAAAAAAATCATTTCTCATTTGCTATAAAATGCAAACTGCTTCACTTTGGGGATTACCAAAAGCTAAATTTTGAATTTCCGCATGCGGTCTAGAATGCTCGGAGCCCTGCATACGAGTTCCAAACCTCTCTGTATGCTTCTCTTGTGATCTTCTTGTTCAATCATGGCATGTTGAGTGAAGGCGGCAGGCACATACTCGACAGCAAATGTTATCCAAAGGAGGCCCCAATCAAGTCCATCACGGTGTGTAGTGTGTACCCTTTTTTTTTATCTCCTAGACATTTTTGTCGTACTTCTTCTTCGGTAGCAAAGTCTCTGGTGTGGGATGCCAATATATTGGATTTAGATATCCCGTAAAATTTGTCGAAGCGATATCAAATCATTCCTTCGCCTCTTAAGAAAGGAGCAATCATTTATTACTGACAAAAAGTCTCAAAGTGTCATCATTCCATTTATACTTAGAAGGTGTCTTTCGCTTCTCCACGGGGAAATGAACGTACTCTTTGTAGACGATCAGACTCCCAGATTCAACCTTCCAACATTCTTTCTGCAACTTCACCGTTGCCACGCCTTACCGGCAATAAGTGGGTGGCGACTCTGGCAGCAGGCATGTGGATGTGATGCTGTAGAAGGAGAAAAAATAACCGACGAAGGAAGGACGTTGACGATGCTGAGGTAGATTGCGAGGTCTCATTCAGCTCCTTCATCAGTTCTAGGACGGTTTCAGGGGAGGGAGACGAGAAGGGATCTGCCGCATCTGAACCGGTTCCTTTCGTTAGTCGCGGAAGCCAGCGAGAGAGAGAGAGAGAGAGAGAGATCATCCTCTTGATTGCGAAGGAAGGAATATAATATTATCTGTCCAACGAAGAAAGCAGCGTCGGCAAGACAGAGGGGGACGATCCTCTTTATTGCGAAGAAAGGAATGTGGCATTGTCCCGTCCAACGATGAAGCGCAGCGTCAGCAAGTGAGAGAGAGAGAGAGAGAGAGGTAATGGTGGAGGTGTTCTGATTGGAGATAGTTAAGAAGGAGACACGGGAGAAAGTCTTAAACGATCGCCACCAATCAGTCAGAGATAGGCGTCTCTGCTCTCCTTTGGCTGCGAGAATCTGTCCATCTCTTTCGCAGTGTTTACTCGTCCTAACGGTCCTCCAGGGCAGGAAGGCAGGGAGAGAGAGAGAGAGAGAGACAGAGAGATAGATAGAGATAGAGAGGAGGGGGTGTTGAAGAACAATGGGGAGTTAGAGGATGTGCGGGTTTTTTCACGAGGAAGTTCAGCGCGGGGGAGGTGCGACCACCGGACGAGGTCAAGGATCTGTTCAATCGCTACGCTGATGCCGGCGCAAGCGCGATGTCCGCTGAAGGCCTCCGGCGGTTCCTGGTGGAGGTCCAGAAGGAAGAGGAGGCGGAAGGGAAAACGAAAGCTGGGACGATCATCAACCAGATCCACAGAGAAAGCGGCCTCTGCCCAAGCAGCCCCATCTTTCCTTAGATGACTTCTACCACTTTCTTTTCTCCCCCGATCTCAACCCCCCTCTGAAAACTGAGGTATATACACAGGTCTCCCATGTTCTCCTTTCTTCTTTTTCTTCCCAACATTTTGACTTCTTTAAAATTTCCCTTTGCTTGATTAAATATTTCGTATGCTTCACGTTGCGAACTCAAGAATCTCAGTGAACCATAGACATTGAATATCACTGTCCTTATAGATGGTTCATTACCTTGCTCCAAATCATTCTGCAATGTCAGTTTTTTCTTTGATGTGTCATCCTGGACTACTTATGGATATCATGCTCAGTGGATTAGAATGCCAATTCTGACCATTTCAGTTTATCTGGTTTTCTTACATTTGGTATTATATTTTTTAAGTCCAAAAAAGTAATCAATGTCGTTGACCATAAAATGCTGATACTCTTTGTTTTATGCTGCTTTTCAGGCATGACTGCTCCCTTGTCTCACTATTACATATTTACTGGTCATAAATCCTATTTGACTGGAAACCAGTTAAATAGTGACTGTAGTGATGTTCCCATTATAAGAGTATTGCAGCGAGGTGTACGAGTGATTGAACCAGATCTGTGGCTTAATTTCAAGAAAGACAACATCCTTGTTCTTCACGGAAGGTCTGGAACTGTTTTGACATGCTTTTACGATCATTCTCTATTAATTCCTTGCAAAAGATTGTTTATGTGGAAATGCTGCTTGGATTCTCAGTCCGTGGTATAGACATCAAGGATAAAGTTAATAAGTCAATAGTAAATGTTGAAATAGTTAAATTGGGTAGAATAGTAAATGAAGATGGATGTAACATGGAAAACCCTCAACTTGAGGAAAAAACCACGATAGAGATGACTCTGGCACCCACTAGCTGCCAGTCTGCCTATCTCCTTAATTTTCATTCACACTTTTAAATTAGGGTTACAATGGCTTAAATAAAGTTCGACATGAACAACAATTTGGATCAGGTCTAGACCCATACCCAAACTAGACACAAATAACAATACATGTCAATACTCTCCCTCAAGTTGGGCATACAAAACAAACATGCCTAACTTGGATATATTTCTCTCAAATGGAGTTGATGACAAGGTTTTGGTCAGAACATCAGTTGTCTGGTCTTCGGACTTCATGTAAGGTAGAACAAGATCTTTAGCATCAATTCTCTCTTGAATGAAATAACGGTCAATCTTAACATGTTTCGTTCTGTCGTGTAGAACCGAATTGTTGGCCAAGTTGATTACTGACTTGTTATCGCAATACATCTTTATTGGTTCCTCGATTTTTATTCCAATGTCGGCCAATAATACTTTCAGCTACATCAACTCAGAAACTCTCACGACCACAACTTTATATTCAGCCTCAGCACTAGAACGAGAGCAAACGTCTTGTCTTTTACTCCTCCACACTATAAGATTTCCTCCCAAGTAGATACAGTAGCCTGAGGTGGACCTCCTAGTATCAACACAGCCTGCTCAGTCAACATCTGAATAACCTTCAATCTCGAGAGTGTCTTACTTAACATACAGGAGACCCTTCCCAGGATTCCTCTTTAAGTAGCACAAGATCATGTCGACAGCCTTCAAGTGAGCATCTGTGGGAACATGCATGAACCGACTCATCACATTCACAGTGAAGGTAATATCAGGTCTAGTGAGAGTAAGATAAATCAACTTCCCAACAAGACGTTGATATCTTTCCTTGGCCTCTTCACAGAAAAGCTTCATATTTCTCAGACTTAGTTTGTGTCCAACATCTAGAGGAATAGAAGCAGGTCTACACCTCAGTTTTCCATTCTCCATTAATAAATCTAGAGTGTACTTCTGTTGATTTAACATAAGGCTAGTATCATAACTAGCAATTTCAATGCCAAAGAAATATTTTAACTTACCAAGGTCCTTGAGATCGAACCCGATCGCCAACAGTTCCTTTAACTTTGTTATTTCACGTTCATCATCACATATGACAATCATATCATCAACATATACCAACAAAAGAGTAACTTTATGCTCCTTTCTCTTCACAAAGAGTGTACGATCTTCATTCCCTTGATGATATCCATATTGTCTCATTACAAGACTAAGTCGTTCACATCATGCCCGAGGGGATTGCTTAAGCTCATACAAAGCTTTCCTTAGCTTGCAGCATTTTCCAAGTTCCTCATATCTTGGAGCATACACATATATACTTCCTCTTCAAGGTCGCTATTGAAAAATGCGTTCTTGACATCAAGTTGGTACGTCCTTCACTCCTTTATCACCACTTAGGAGATAATAACTCTAACAGTCTTCATCTTTGCAATGAGGGCAAACGTTTTCAAGTAGTCAATTCCATATTTTTGACTGAGTCCCTCGGCAACAAGTCAAGTCTTATATCTGTCTACACTCCCATTTGGCTTATATTTAATGGTGTAAACCCACTTGGATCCTACTAGATGAGCCGCTTCAGAGATATTAACCACCTCCCATGTTCTATTTTGTTCAGTGCTTCCATCTCTTCTTGCATCGCATGAACCCACTTGGAATTACTCTGTTCCTTGATTTTTTTTTTGCATTTCAATTAAATAGGGTCCTACAATGGATAATTCTTCATTTTCAGCCTCTGCCTGAGTACCTTCAACTAACATCTCTTGAGCACGACTTGGGTCATTCAGGGAAGGAGTAGCATTAAGATTGTGAGTAGGATTTTTGTCACCAGTCACTTCACCAGTGGACGTCACTTCACCAGTGGGCTCTGCTGCAGGCAATCTTCGCCTAGAGTAAACCTGCCCAAACAAGCGGTTATGTTTTTCCTCATTCCCAGTTGGACAGTCATCATCCTTATTGTGCTCTAGAGGGTCGTTACTCTTCCTTTTTGTATTCCAGAAGGTCTGCAAACTGAATCTCTTGATTGGGAGAATACTCTTCTCTCATTGTAGACCTCTCCCCCTGAAGAGAATTCTCACCAAAATAGGAAGTGTGTTCCAGGAATGTGACATCTTTTGTAACATAGACATGACCAGTGGAAGGGTCTAGACACTTATATCCATTTTGAGTGGAGGAATAACCTAAAAATATGCCCTTAATTGACCTTGGATCAAACCTTTTAATATTAGGACTGTGAGTATGAATAAAACAGACACAACAAAAAACTATAGGTAGAAGGGAGAAAGGTTCACGACTCCCCGGTAACGTAGAATGAGGTGTCTACCAATTCAACACATAACTAGGCATACGGTTAATTAGATACACACTAGTTAACACAGCATTTCCCAATACTTCTTTGGAAAATGACGTTTGAAAAAGAAGAGCTCGAGTCACATTCAATAACTTGCAATTCTTTCGTTCAGCAACTCCCTTTTGAGGAGTATAACTACAGGACGTCTCATAAACAATCCTCCTTTTTCGAAAAAAACTATCAACAAAATGACACCTATGTTCACGAGCATTGTCAGACCGAAAGGTCTTAACTGAGGTTCCAAATTGAGTTTTCACATGAGCGATGAAAGTCTCTACTACATTAGGCATTTCACTACGGTCTTTCAGCAAGTATACAAAGGTGTTACGAGAACAATCATCTATAAAAGTGATAAAATACTGAAAACCATGATAAAAAGGAATTCCCGAAGGCCCCCACACATTAGAATTGATCAAGGTGAACACTTCATTAGAACGATTGATAGAAACATGGTATGAAGCATTAACATGTTTAGCCAAATGACATACATCATAAAAGGTGTCCAAGGCACTCATGCCAACGCAAAACCAACTGAAGGGAGTTCTCACTACACTTCTTTGTTTTTCTGACCGCCATCATGAGAGCTATAGCAACACCCATGGGTAAACAATTTAGCCCATCAGAAACCAAACCAATCACAATTCTCTTTCCTGTCACCAGGTCTTGCAAAACACAACGATAAGCAGAAAAAATAAGTTCACAATTCAACTCTTTCATAATACTAACAAGAGGTTCAATGGAAGATGAGGAACATGTAGAGCATTGTGAACTAAGAACTTGTTCAAAAGTGAGAGACTCCCTTTCCTAGCCATAGAGATAGAGGAACCATCGGCAAGAGAAACACGTTCCTTCTCTGACGAAAGCTTATACTCATAAAAAAACTTAGGATTGTCATGTGGTGGATAGCACCACTGTCAACAATCCACTCTCTCATATTAAAATTACATTTTTCTCCAAAAATAGCAAGGATGCGATTAACTTTCACATCATCTTAAGCATCAATCTGACTGGTTTCGATCTGGCTTAGGTATGCACGAAACTCACGAATTTGTTTAGCAGTTGGCTTCTTCCCACTAGAAGACCTCCCACGACTATTCTTCTTTTCAGGATGCAAATCCCAACAGAATTCCATGGTGTGACTGGTTTTCTTGCAGTGAGTATATTTCTAGAAGGTCAGGTAGTCCCCATAGGAACACGGCTAACAAGAGCAGACCTTTCACTATATGAGGTATGAGCCCCATTTTTCCTGTTATAGCAAGACATCTTTGCTCTCCAGCTTCGACGCGAGAGGTGACATCTTTAATGCTAAACATTTCTTCTGAATTAAGAATTTTCTCCTTATACCTTTGAAGTCATCATTTAGTCCTGCTGTTTGCATCCCAAATTTTTCATTGGTTTTGGAGTGCTCCAGAAAAATGAGGTTTTGTTTTGAAATAGGAAAGAAAGGGACTCGCCCGTCGGTACGAGGATTGACCGTTCCCGGCGCCTTTACCGGGGGTAATCAACCCAAGGGCTATGTTCATCATTGATGCATTTCATTTTAACTTAAACATCTTTTTGATTCTACNTGACAAAGAAAGATATTCATGTGCACACATACGTATATAACATGTATATACACATATGTCTTCATGAGTATTAAAATCAAGAAGTGAATTGAAATAGCCGACTTCATTTTTTATGTAGGCCGGAGGGGAAACTTGGACTCATGCAAGAGCCTAAGTTAAATCCTCAAAGCCACATTAGAGGGTTTCTTTTGAAAATGTTATGTAAGAGCATGATCATAAACATAAAATGTAATAGTTTCATTGATGACAAAGGGATAAGTTTCTTCCACCATTGGGTATGGAAGAAAGTCAAATCATAGGATAAGGGACTCATTAGGGTTCCTAATGGAATGATTAAAAGAAACTAACGTAAAATGATATGCAAATGCAATATTAACATGTACAGATTTCGTGGGGGGTTTTTCCTGGGTTGGACAAGTCCCAGCCTCAAAATTAATTAATACAACACACAATAGAAAATCCCAAACCACACTCTCAATCTCACCCTACATTCATACATAAGTGAAAACCAAACATCACCATAGACAATATATAGTCAATATTCAAATAAGGAAAAAGAAAGAGATCATGGTAAGGAGGGAGAGCACATTAGAGAGAGAAAGGGCATGTTAGAGAGATAAAGAAAGAGATGAAGCATGATAAAGAGGTATTCAACTAAGTGGAGAAACATTATCCAACCATAAAAATAAATATTATCTCCTCTTCTTATGCTCCCAATGCACTTGAGCATAGCCTCTTATCTCTAAAAAGAGATTGAGCACTACCTTCTTTAGCCATGGGGAGATGAAGGTGAGGAGAAAATGTAGAAAGAGAAACAATGTTATATTTAATAAAAGAGAAAACATGATTCAATCATAAAATAAAAGATCTTCTCATCTTTTCATACTCCCAATGCACTTGAGCATAGTCTGTTGTCTCTAAAAAGAGATTGAGCACTACCTCCTTTAGCCATGGGGAGAGGAGGAAGAGAGAAAAGAAAATAACAAGAACAAGACTACATTGAAAAAATGAAATAACAATAATAACCAAAATATATTCATTAAGGGAAAGAACAACAACAAGAAGAATATATTGAAGAGAAGAAAGAGCAAGAAAAGAAAGAACAACAATNTAGGTCTTGTTCTAATTTGAATTTGAAATGTGGATTTTGGATCTAATTTGAATTTGATAATTGGATTTTGAGTTTGAAATGCTAGATTTGGATCTAAACTTGGATTTTGGATCTAAACTTGGATTTAAAATTTATTTTAAAAATAATATACCCAAAATTTTAATAGCCCCATTTTTTGAAAAATTTGGGGTGATAACACCTGCCAAGAACAAAAACACTTTGTTCTTCCATTCCTTGGCCAGATGATGCAGCTGGTCTTGGGGACAATTTCAAGTATAATCAAAGTAGTAGTCAAGTTTCCCTCATTTTGATTTCAATGGGACATAAAAGTCTGCCTTAGAAAGTTCTCATTGCCGAAGGACATATAGATCCTTCATCAGCCTGATATATTCGAACGTCCTTCTTCTTCTGTCCATACATCTGCTCTAAAATAACCCACATATCTCTCACAGTCCTCTTACGAAGAATGAGGGGTTGAATATCAAAAGATACAGAGTTGATAATCCAAGTTTTGACTTGGTTGTCCTCAAAAAACCATGTACCCCATGCTGGACTATTCTCATACTGTTCAATCTTCTTTCCATTGACATAAGCAATCCGCCCCCAACCAACAATGCCCATAGTGAAAGCAGCGGACCATTGAAGATAATTGTCCTTAATGAGACGAATAGTGGTGACTTGAACATGGATATTAGGCTGGTCAGTACTAACAACAGAGGAGGTCGATTCAACCATTATTGAGGCTCAACACTATAGCAGCGATGGTAGCTGTGCAGGTGGCGACAACAACAATGCAAGCTGAGGAGTCACAGCTGGTTGCAGGAGGCAAAGCAAGGAAAGACAGATGCAACAGACACGGTGCACACTAGGCAAAACACAAAAGAGACCCAGGAAACAAGTAGAGAGCTATGCAGGCGACCTGGTCGAAAGATGCAATTGGGAAAAGACAAAGACAACACTCCACGCACGTTCGGCAACATCAGTAGACTCCAGTCTGAAGTCATGGCTGGCCAGAAGACGCAGCAAACTTCATCGGGCGATGCAGCAGAGAGATCCCAACTGAAGTTAGATAGAGGGCGTCGAGCGAAAGAGTTTTTTCACGGCAATCGCAGTAGAGGATGAAGTGACGAGCAGGCAGTGACCACCGAACAAATAGTGTGAACCAGGCGATGGCTGACTGGTTGGAAAAAAAGTAGAGACGCAGAGTGCGGTGGTAGCAAGCTAGCGCAGGCACAACCTCGTCTGAATGATATACATTGCACCGACAAACAGAGTTCGGCGATCATGGTGACAGCAATAGCAACAGCACGATCCCTCGTCCAACTCGAGCAAGAAAAAATCAAAACCAAGTCGTCTCTGATACCATGTTGAAATAGTTAAATTGGATAGAACAATAAATGAAGATGGATGCAACGTGGAAAACCCACAACTCGAGGAAAAAACCACGATAGAGATGACTCTGGTGCCCACTAGCTGTCAGTTTGTCTCTCTCCTTAATTTTCATTCACACTTTTAAATTAGGGTTACAATGGCTTAAATAAAGCCCAACATGGACAACAGTTTGGATCGGGTCCAGACCCAGACCCGAACTAGACACAAATAACAACACACGTCAAAAGTAAAAATATTTATACTTAACATTTTCCTGTAATTTGTTTCATGTTGGCATTAGGGGAACTGTTTCTTTTTATCGTCATTGGCTGCTCAAAATTAGCTCATGAAGGCACAAAAAAAAAGTATAACAGCTCATGTATGATGTTTCTTTTAATTATAAAGTATGCGCTTCTTGAACCAAAGTTGGAGACTTGAGTTCCAATTTTCAATATAGTGCCAAACATTTTTTTTCTTTTTCGTGGTTCTTGAGTTGTGAGGAAGCAATTTTGTAACAGACTTGTAAACAAATAAATGAGAGTGTAATGTCATTTTGCTGATTATTTGAGCTGTAGAAAGGTCATGTATTGAGCTGATGCTTCAACAAATAAATCAGGGTATAATAGTACACTTTATTCCAACAATATGCAAAATCATTATGGTATGTAAAGAATTATTCTTTTGTCGTCCACCTCTCCTTCTTTAACCTCTTTGTGTAACAATTTCTTATTCTAATTTCCAGGAAATCATGTTTTTTCATCTTTAGATATGATGTATCATAAAATATCGTAACATATCATAATTGTATCGTATTTTAAAAAAATAAAAAAATTGAAAAAATCAGTAAAAATAGGCGTATCGTAACATATCATACTTGTATCCTTCAGTATCATAATTGTATTGTATGATACGGTGCCTGTATTGTAACTGTACGATACAGGTGGTGTACCGTATCGCATTTTTGAAACGCGACGATATGTATCGTATGAAACATACAACACTGGTTTGCACTAACTCCTATATAGTGTATCCAGCAGGCAGGGTTTGGTGTCCATGAGAATGTGCTGCTAGCTGGCTCTTTCAATCTTTAGGGGTGTAGGAAGTATTTTATCAAGGGGTCTTGATTCATCTCGTTCTTTTGCCAGACTCCCTCCTTATACCAAAGAAACTAAATTCAAGTTGGGATTATTGAGCGAATGGAGATGGGAGTTACTAGACTTTTATGGTGCTTGAGACCCACTAAGTTGCTTGTTTTAAGAGGCTTTAGATTAGTTGTGGTATGAATTTGAAGAGGATTTGGTCTTTGCTTGGCAAAGCTCAAGATGTGAAAAGTCAAAGTGGCCCATCAGTAAAGTAGCAGTATTTAAGTGAAAAACAATTTGCAGCATAGTTTTATACTCAACAGCAGGTACTAGTCATGTTTTAACAAGCTCAGGTCATCCCTGAGCTACTCACCTGACTCTGCTGAAGCTTGGCCTTCTTGCATAAATGAGTTGCGTCCAAGATCAAGCTTTGTAGTATGACCTATAGGCTGCGTGGCTGGATTAGTTAATAAATATGTAAACGAAGTTTAGTATTTTTATTGAGGTTCGTGGATATTGGCATTCTCTAAATATTTTCTATTGATTTTTCATGTGAATTAATAAATGCAAATCAATTTCTTAGTTGGATTATTTATTCTTGTATTCAGTTAAGATGATAGTGATCTCATTTTCCTCTAATCTAGGACTTTGACAACCCCAGTGGAACTTCTCAAATGTCTGAAATCCATTAAGGAACATGCTTTTTCAGCTTCACCGTATCCCGTCATAGTAACCCTTGAGAACCACCTTACAGCAGATCTCCAGGCCAAAGTAGCTCAGGTGACATTATATTTTTTTGGGTCATTTTCAAGGCTGTGCTTCCTTTCATATGATGGGCTTCCCGATTTACTTAAGGCTGCTTGCTTTGTTATTTTTCTTAAACAATTTGTTGCAGATGGTTACTGAAACCTTTGGTGATATGTTATTTTACCCTGAATCTGGATCTTTACAAAAAATTTCCTTCACCTGAACCCTTGAAGTATCGGATTCCGATATCAACCAATACTTCAAGGACTTCCAATACAATGTCAGGATGATGTTGATACATTTCAGCCCCATCCTGATGGGGATGATGAAGATGATGATAACAAGCTCAACCAAAGGTTGCATAAAGGTGTCTTTCAGTACACACGCATCACTACCATTCATCAGGGTATAATAGTACACTTTACTCCAACAATATGCAAAATCCTTATGGTATGTAAAGAAATATTCTTTTGTCCTCCACCTCTCCTTCTTTAACATCTTTGTGTAATAATTTCTTATTCTAATTTCCAAAAAATCATGTTTTTTCATCGTTAGATACGATGTATCATAAAATATCGTAATGTATCATAATTGTATCATATTTAAAAAAAAATAATCAGAAAAAATAGAAAAAAAATTTGAAAAAATAATAAAAAATCAGAAAAAATTGGCGTATAACTGTATCATAACATATCGTACATGTATCGTTCAGTATCATAACTATATTGTACGATACGGTGCCTGTATTGTAACTGTATGACACAAGTGGTGTACCGTATCATATTTTTGAAACGCGACGATATGTATCGTATGATACGTACAACACTAGTTTGCACTAACTCCTATATAGTGTATCCAGCAGGTAGGGTTTGGTGTCCATGAGAATGTGCTGCTAGCTGGTTCTTTCAATCTTTAGGGGCGTAGGAAGTATTTTATCAAGGGGTCTCGATGCATCTCGTTCTTTTGCCAGTCTTCCTCCTTATACTAAAGAAACTAAATTCAAGTTGGGATTATTGAGTGAATGGGGATGGGAGTTACTAGACTTTTATGGTGCTTGAGATCCACTAAGTTGCTTGTTTTACGAGGCTTTAGATTAGTTGTGGTATGAATTTGAAGAGGATTTGGTCTTTGCTTGGCAAAGCTCAAGCTGTGAAAAGTCAAAGTGGCCCATCAGTAAAGTAGCTGTATTTAAGTGAAAAACAACTCGCAGCATAGTTTTATACTCAACAGCAGGTACTAGTCATGTTTTAACAAGCTCAGGTCATCCCTGAGCTACTCACCTGACTCTGCTGAAGCTTGGCCTTCTTGCATAAATGAGTTGCATCCAAGATCAAGCTTTGTAGTATGACCTACAGGCTGCGTCGGTGGATTAATTAATAAAAATGTAAACGAAGTTTAGTATTTTTATTGAGGTTCGTGGATATTGTAAGAATCTTCAGAAGTTCGTGTCTCTCCGGCTGTAAACAAGAGATTGAGAAGAAAATATGGAGAATGGTTTGATGGAGGCAAAAGGTGCAGACGGCGATGAGCCCTGCGATCCCTTAATCTTTTGTTATATTAAAGTAGTGACCTAATCTGGTCACAACAGTTTGTACACAAAAAGATGAAAAATTACAAGTATGCCACCGCCTAGTGCATTGGGGCGCGTGGAGTATAAAAGAATAAAAGAATTGGATCGGGTCTGTCTGACCCGATCCCATGTACATAAGCTTAACAGCCCCCCTCAAGTTGTGCATGGGATTTGACCATGCATAACTT
>JAANDH010002071.1:8686-23985 GCA_011799765.1 Nymphaea thermarum | reverse complement strand
ATGGATGTAACTACAAGTTCAACTCATTGGATTAGATATTCGGGATCAAACAAATGCGTTGGTCCCATTTCTACCCATGTGAACTAGAGATTTTGATCATTTTAATCATTCGTTATGGACATTATAACAAGTGCAACATATTAGATTAACTAAAAGGGATCATATGAATGAGATGAATCACATTCATTGTCATACAAACTTGTGATTTCAATCATTTAAATTATTCATTATAGATATAATAACTAGTGAGAAACATTATATTAAATATAAGTGAGCAATGAATCACTTGAATCTCATACGTCTTCTTTTAAAGTTGTGATTTCAAACCACTAAACCATTCAATATAGATGTAACAACAAGTTAAGCACATTCAATTAGATATGTGTGATCAAGAGAATCACTTAAATCCCACTCGTATTGATAGGAACTTGTGATTTCATTCTCTTAAATCATTCACGATGGACGTACTAAGAAGTTCAACTCATTGAATTAGATACAAGGGATTAAACAAATGCATTGGTCTCATTTTCCATCCATATAAACTAGTGCTTTTAATCATTTAAATCGTTCCTTATAAACATTATAACAAGTGAATATTAGATTAACTATAGGGGATCATATGAATGAGTTGAATCTGATTCATTTTACATACAAACTTGTGATTTCAATCCATAAAATCATTCAATGTGAATGTAACAACAAGTTAACCACATTCAACAAAATATGTGTGATCAAATGAATCAATTAAATCTCCCTCGTATTGATACGAACTTGGGATTTCAATCTCTTAGATCATTCATTAGAGATGTAACTACAACCTCAATTCATTGGATTAGTTTGAAGGGATCAAACGAATGCATTGGTCTCGTTTGTATCTACATAAACTAGTGACTTTAGTCATTTAAATCATTTAGTATAGACATTATAACAAGTTAATCATATTAGATTAACAATAAGGGATTATATGAATAAGTTGAATCTCATTCATTTTCATACAAACTTGTGATTTCAATCCACTAAATCATCAAATATGAATATAACAACAAGTTAACCACATTGAATTAAATTTGTGTGATCAAACGAATCAGTTAAATCCCTCTCGTATTGATACGAACTTGTAACTTCAATCTCTTAGATCATTCGTTAGGCAAGTAGCTACAAGTTCAACTCATTGGATTAGATATAAGGGATCAAACAAATGTGTTGGTCCCATTTCTACCCATATAAACGAGAGATTTTGATAATCTAAATCATTTGTTATAGACATTATAACAAGTGAAACATATTAGATTATCTAAAAGAGATCATATGAATGAGATGAATCACATTCATTTTTAAACAAAATTGTGATTTCAATCATTTAAATCATTCATTATAGATGTAATAACAAGTGAGACACATTAGATTAAGTATAAGTGAGCAATGAATCACTTGAATCTCATTCATTTTCTTTCAAACTTGTGATTTCAATCCAATAAATCATTTTATATGGATGTAACCACAAGTTAAGCACATTCAATTAAATATGTGTAATTGAGAGAATCACTTAAATCCCACTCGTATTGATAGGATCTTGTGTTTTCATTCCCTTAAATCATTCGCTATGGATGTAATAAGAAGTTAAACTCATTGGATTAGATACAAGGGATCGAACAAACACATTGGTCTCATTTGTATCCACATAAACTAGTGATTTTAATCATTTAAATCATTCATTATAGACATTATAACAAGTGAATATTGGATTAACTACAGGGGATCATTTGAATGAGTTGAATCTCTTTCATTTTCATACAAACTTGTGATTTCAATCCACTAAATCATTGAGCGTGTATATAACAACAAGTTAACCACATTCAATTAAATATGTGTGATCAAATAAATAAATAAATCTTTCTCNACAAGTTAAACATATTAGACTAACAATAAGGGATTATATGAATAAGTTGAATCTCATTCATTTTCATACAAACTTGTGATTTCAATCCACTAAATCATCAAATATGAATATAACAACAAGTTAACCACATTGAATTAAATTTGTGTGATCAAATGAATCAAGTAAATCCCTCTCGTATTGATACGAACTTGTAACTTCAATCTCTTAGATCATTCGTTAGGGAAGTAGCTACAAGTTCAACTCATTGGATTAAATATAAGGGGTCAAACAAATGCGTTGGTCCCATTTCTACCCATATAAACGAGAGATTTTGATCATTTAAATAATTCGTTATAGACATTATAACAAGTGAAACATATTAGATTATCTAAAAGAGATCATATGGATGAGATGAATCACATTCAATTTCATACAAATTTGTGATTTCAATCACTTAAATCATTAATTATAGATGTAATAACAAGTGAGACACATTAGATTAACTATAAGTGAGCAATGAATCACTTGAATCTCATTCAGTTTCTTTTAAACTTGTGATTTCAATGAATCTCTTGATCACACAAGTTTGTATGAAAATGAATGAGATTCAACTTATTCATATAATCCCTTATTGTTAGTCTAATATGTTTAACTTGTTATAATGTCTATAATAAATAATTTAAACGAATAAAATCACACATATCTAATTGAATGTTCTTAACTTGTTGTTACATCTATATTGAATGATTTAGTGGATTGAAATCCTAACTTTAAAAGAAAATGAATGAGATTCAAGTGATTCATTGCTCACTTATATTTAATCTAATGTGTCTCACTTGTTATTACATATATAATGAATGATTTAAATGATTGAAATCACAAGTTTGTATGAAAATGAATGTGATTCATCTCATTCATATGATCCCTTTTAGTTAATCTAATATGTTTCACTTGTTATAATGTCCACAACGGATGATTGAAATGATCAAAATCTCTAGTTTACATGGGTTGAAATGGGACCAACACATTTGTTTAATCTATTTTATCTAATCCAATGAGTTGAACTTGTAGTTACATCCCTGATGAATGATCTAAGAGATTGAAATTACAAGTTCGTATCAATACGAGAGGGATTTAATTGATTCATTTGATCTCACATATTTAATTGAATGTGGTTGACTTGTTGTTATATTTACATTCAATGATTTAGTGTATTGAAATCACAAGTTTATATGAAAATGAATGAGATTCAACTTATTCATATGATCCCTTATTGTTAATCTAATATGTTTAACTTGTTATAATGTCTATAATGAATGATTTAGACAGTTAAAATCACTAGTTTATGTAGATACAAATGAGACCAATCTTGCAACTAATCCCATGAGTTGAACTTGTAGTTACATCTCTAACGAACGATCTAAGAGATTGAAATCTCAAGTTCGCATCAATACGAGGGAGATTTAATTGATTTATTTGATCACACATATTTTATTGAATGTTGTTAACTTGTTGTTACATTCACATTGAATGATTTTGTGTGTTTAAATCACAAGTTTGTATTGAAATGAATGAGATTTGACTCAATCATATGATCCCTTTTAGTTAACTAATATGTTTCACTTGCTATAATTTCCATAACGAATGATTTAAATGATCAAAATATCTAGTTTACATGGATACAAATGAGACCAATGCATTTGTTTGATCCCCTGTCTCTAATCCAATGATTTTAACTTCTGATTACTTCTATAGTGAATGATTTAAGGGATTGAAATCACAAGTTCCTATCAATACGACTGAGATTTAAGTGATTCTCTTGATCACACATATCTAATTGAATGTTCTTAACTTGTTGTTACATATATATTGAATGATTTAGTGGATTGAAATCACAACATTAAAAAGAAATGAATGAGATTCAAGTGCTTCGTTGCTCACTTATATTTAATCCAGTGTGTCTCACTTGTTATTACATCTATAACGAATGATTTAAATGATCCCTTTTCATATGATCCCTTTTAGTTAATCTAATATGTTTAACTTGTTATGATGTCCATAACAAATGATTTAAATGATCAAAATCTCTAGTTTTTATCGGTAGAAATGGAACCAACGCATTTTTTTGATCCCTTATATCTAATCCAATGAGTTGAACTTGTAGTTACATCCCTAACGAATGATCTAAGAGATTGAAATTACAAGTTCGTATCAATACGAAAGGGATTTAAGTGATTCATTTGTTCTCACATATTTAATTGAACATGGTTAACTTGTTCTTATATTCACATTCAATGATTTAGTGGATTGAAATCACAAGTTTGTAAGAAAATGAATGATATTCAAATTATTCATATGATCCCTTATTGTTAATCTAATATGTTTAACTAGTTATAATGTCAATAATGAATGATTTGAATGATAAAAATCACTAGTTTATATAGATACAAATGAGACCAATGCATTCGTTTGATCCCTTGAAACTAATCCAATGAGTTGAACTTGGAGTTACAGCTTTAACGAACGATCTAAGAGATTGAAATCCCATGTTCGAATCAATACGAGAGAGATTTAATTGAGTGATTTGGTCACACATATTTTATTGAATGTGATTAACTTGTTGTTACATTCACATTGAATGATTTTGTGGATTTAAATCACAAGTTTGCATGAAAATGAATGAGATTCAACTCATTCATATGATCCATTTTAGTTAATCAAATATGTTTCACTTGTTATAATGTCCATAACGAATAATTTAAATTATCAAAATCTCTAGTTTATATGGATACAAAAGAGACCACTGCATTTGTTTGATCCCTTGTATCTAATCCAATGAGTTTAAATTCTTGTTACATCTATAGTGAATGATTTAAAGGATTGAAATGATAAGTTCCTATCAATACGAGTGGGATTTAAGTGATTCTCTTGATCACACATATCTAATTGAATGTTCTTAAGTTCTTCTTACATCTATATTGAATGATATAATGGATTGAAATCACAACATTAAAAGAAAATTAATGACATTCAAGTGATTCATTGCTCACTTATATTTAATCTAATGTGTCTCACTTGTTATTACATCTATAATGAATGAATGATTGAAATCACAAGTATGGATGAAAATGAATGTGATTCATCTCATTCATATGATCCATTTTAGTTAATCTAATATGTTTCACTTGTTATAGTGTCCATAACGAATGATTGAAAAGATAAAAATCTCTAATTTTTATGGGCAGAATGGATGAAAATGAATGTGATTCATCTCATTCATATGATCCATTTTAGTTAATCTAATATGTTTCACTTGTTATAGTGTCCATAACGAATGATTGAAAAGATAAAAATCTCTAATTTTTATGGGCAGAAATGGGTCCAACGCATTTGTTTGATCCCTTAAATCTAATCCAATGGGTCAAACTTGTTGTTACATCCCTAATGAATGATCTAAGAGATTGAAATTACAAGTTTATATCAATACGAGAGGGATTTAATTGATTAATTTGATCACACATATTTAATTGAACGTGGTTAACTTGTTGTTATATTCACATTCAATTATTTAGTGGATTGAAATCACAAGTTTGTATGAAAATGAATAAGATTCAACTTATTCATATGATGCCTTATTGTTAATCTAATAAGGTTAACCTGTCATAATGTCTATAATGAATGATTTAAATGATTAAAATCACTAGTTTATGTAGATACAAATGAGGCCAATGCATTCGTTTGATCCCTTGAAACTAATCCAATGAGTTGAACTTGTAGTTGCATGTCTAACGAATGATATAAAAGATTGAAATCCCAAGTTCGTATCAATACGAGAGAGATTTAATTGATTCATTTGATCACACATATTTTACTGAATGTGGTTAACTTGTTATATTCACATTGAATGATTTTGTGGATTTAAATCACAAGTTTGCATGAAAATGAATGAGATTCAACTCATTCATATGATCCCTTTTAGTTAATCTAATATGTTTCACTTGTTATAATTTACATAATGAATATTTTAAATTATCAAAATCTCTAGTTTATATGGATACAAATGAGACCACTGCATTGGTTTGGTCCCTTGTATCTAATCCAATGAGTTTAACTTCTTATTACATCCATAGTGAATGATTTAATCCATTACTTCTTATTTCATCTTGATCACACATATCTAATTGAATGTTCTTAACTTCTTGTTACATCTATAATGAATGATTTAGTGGATTGAAATCACAACTTTAAAAGAAAATGAATGACATACAAGTGATTCATTGCTCACTTATATTTAATCTAATTTGTCTCACTTGGTTTTATATCTATAATGAATGACTTGAATGATTGAAATCACAAGTTTGTATTAAAATGAATGTGATTCATCTCATTCATATGATCCCTTTTAGTTAATCTAATATGTTTCGCTTGTTATAATGTCCATAACAAATTATTTAAATGATCAAAATCTTTAGTTCACATTGGTAGAAATTGGACCAACGCATTTGTTTGATCCCTTATATCTAATCCAATGAGTCGAACTTGTAGTTACATCCCTAACAAATGATCTAAGTGATTAAAATTACAAGTTCGTATCAATACGAGATGGATTTAAATGATTCATTTGATCACACATATTTAATTGAACGTGGTTAACTTGTTGTTATATTCACATTCAATGATTTGTTGTTATATTCATAAGATCCCTTATTGTTAATCTAATATATTTAACTTCTTATAATGTCTATAATGAATGATTTGAATGATTAAAATCACTAGTTTATGTAGATACAAATGAGACCAATGCATTCTTTTGAGTTGACCTTGTAGTTGCATCTCTAAAAAACGATCGAAGAGATTGAAATCCCAAGTTCTTATCAATACAAGAGGGATTTAATTGATTCATTTGATCCCACATATTTAATTGATCGTGGTTAACTTGTTGTTATATTCACATTCAATGATTTAGTGGATTGAAATCACAAGTTTGTACGAAAATGGATGAGATTCAACTTATACATATGATCTCTTATTGTTAATCTAATATGTCTATGAAACAAATGAGACCAATGCATTCGTTTGATCCCTTGAAACTAATCCAATAAGTTGAACTTGTGGCTACATCTCTAACGAACAATCTATGAGATTAAAATCCCAAGTTCGTATCAATACGAGAGAGATTTAATTGATTATTTTGATCACACAAATTTTATTGAATGGGTTAACTTGTTGTTACATTCACATTGAATGATTTGGGGGATTTAAATCACATGTTTGAAAAAAAATGAATGAGATTCAACTCATTCATTTGATCCCTCTTTGTTAGTCTATTATGTTTCACTTGTTATAATGTCCACAACAAATTATTTAAATTATCAAAATCTCCAGTTTATATGGATACAAGTGAGACCAATGCATTTGTTTGATCCCTTGTATCCAATCCAATGAGTTTAACTTCTTGTTACATCAGTAGTGATCATTCGTTATGGACATTATAACAAGTGAATCATATTAGATTAACTAAAAGGTATCATATGAATGAGATGAATCTCATTCATTTTCTTTTAAAATTTTGTTTTCAATCCACTAAATCATTCAATATTGATGTAACAAGAAGTTAAGAACATTCAATTAGATATGTGTGATCAAGAGAATCACTTAAATCCCACTTGTATAGATAGGAACTTGTGATTTTAATCCCTTAAATCATTCACTATAGATGTAATAAGAAGTTAAACTCATTGGATTAGGTAAAAGGGATCAAACAAATGCATTGGTCTCATTTGTATCCATATAAACTAGAGATTTTGATCATTTAAATAATTCGTTATGGACACTATAATAAGTGAAACATATTAAATTATCCAAAAGGGATCATATGAATGAGTTGAATCTCATTCATTTCATACAAACTTGTGATTTCAGTCCACTAAATCATTCAATGTGAATGTAAAAACAAGTTAACCACGTTCAATTAATTATGTGTGATCAAATGAATCAATTAAATCCCTCTCGTATTGATATGAACTTGTAATTTCAATGTCTTAGATCATTCGTTAGGGATGTAACTACATGTTCGACTCATTGGATTAGATATAAGGGATCAAACAAATGTGTTGGTCCCATTTCTGCCCATGTAAGCTAGAGATTTTGATCATTTAAATCATTCGTTTTGGACATTATAACATGTGAAACATATTAGATTAACTAAAAGGGATCAAATTAATGAGATGAATCACATTCATTTTCATATAAACTTGTGATTTCAATCATTTAAATAATTCATTATAGATGTAATAACAAGTGAGACACATTAGATTAAATATAAGTGAGCATTGAATCACTTGAATCTCATTCATTTTCTTTTAAAGTTGTGATTTCAATCCACTAAATCATTTATTATAGATGTAACAACAAGCTAAGGACATTCAATTAGGTATGTGTGATCAAGAGAATCTCTCAAATCCCACCNAAGTGTGACACATTAGATTAAATATAAGTGAGCAGTGAATCACTTGAATCTCATTCATTTTCTTTTGAAGTTGTGATTTCAATCCACTAAACCATTCAATATAGATGTAACAACAAGTTAAGAACATTGAATTAGATATGTGTGATCAAGAGAATCACTTAAATCCCACTCGTATTGATAGGAACTTGTGATTTCAATCCCTTAAATCATTCACTATAGACGTAAAAGGAAGTTAAACTCATCGGATTAGAAACAAGGGATCAAACAAATGCATTGGTCTCATTTATATCCACATAAACTAGAGATTTTGATCATTTAAATCATTTGTTATGGACATTATAACAAGTGAAACGTATTAGATTAATTAAAAGGGATCGTATGAAAGAGTTGAATCTCATTCATTTCTGATACAAACTTGTGATTTAAATCCACAACATCAATCATTGTGAATGTAACAACAAGTTAACCACATTCAATAAAATATGTGTGATCAAATGAATCAATTAAATCTCTCTCGTATTGATACGAACTTGGGATTTCAATCTCTTAGATCGTTCGTTAGAGATGTAACTACAAGTTGAACTCATTAGATTAGTTTCAAGGGATCGAACGAATGCAATGGTCACATTTGTATCTACATAAACTAGTGATTTTAATCCATTAAATCATTCATTATAGACATTATAACAAGCTAAACATATAATGTTAACAATAAGAGATCACATGAATAAGTTGAATCTCATTCATTTTCATCCAAACTTGTGATTTCGATCCACTAAATCATTCAATGTGAATATAACAACAAGTTAACCACGTTCAATTAATTCTGTGTGATCAAATGAATCAATTAAATCCCTCTCGTATTGATACGAACTTGTAATTTCAATCTCTTAGATCATTCGTTAGGGATGTAACAGCAAGTTCAACTCATTGGATTAGAAATAAGGGATCAAACGAATGCGTTGGTCCCATTTCTACCCACATAAACTAGAGATTTTGATCATTTAAATCATTCGTTATGGACATTATAACAATGGAAACATATTAGATTAACTAAAATGGATCATATGAATGAGATGAATCACATTCATTTTCATACAAAATTGTGATTTCAATCATTTAAATCATTCATTATAAATATTATAACAACTGAGACACATTAGATTAAATATAAGTGAGCAATGAATCACTTGAATCTCATTCATTTTCTTTTAAAGTTATGATTTCATTTCACTAAATCATTCAATATAGATGTAACAAGAAGTTAAGAACATTCAAATAGATATGTGTGATAAAGAGAATCACTTAAATCCCACTCGTATTGATAGGAACTTGTGATTTCAATCCCTTAAATCATTCACTATAGATGTAATAAGAAGTTTAACTCATTAGATTAGATACAAGGGATCAAAAAAATGCATTGGTCTCATTTGTATCCATATAAACAAGAGATTTTGATCATTTAAATCATTTATTATGGACATTATAACAAGTGAAACATATTGGATTAACTAAAAGGGATCATATGAAAGAGTTGAATCTCATTCATTTTCGTACAAACTTGTCATTTGAATCCACAAAATCATTCAATGTGAATGTAACAGCAAGTTAAACACATTCAACAAAATATGTGTGATCAAATGAATCAATTAAATCTCTCTTGTTTTGATACGAACTTGGTATTTCAATCACTTATATCGTTCGTTGGAGATGTAACTACAAGTTGAACTCAAACGAATGCATTGGTCTCATCTGTATCTACATAAACTAGTGATTTTAATCGATTAAATCATTCATTATAGACATTATAAGAAGTTAACCATATTAGATTAAAAAGAAGGGATCATATGAATAAGTTGAATCACATTCATTTTCATACGAACTTGTTATTTCAAACCACTAAATCATTCAATGTGAATGTAACAATAAGCTAACCACGTTCAATTAATTATGTGTGATCAAATGAATCAATTAAATCCCGCTCGTATTGATACGAACTTGTAATTTCAATCTCTTAGATCATTCGTTAGGAATGTAACTACAAGTACAACTCATTGGATTAGATATAAGGGATCAAACAAATGCGTTGGTCCCATTTCTACCCATTTTAGCTAAAGATTTTGATAATTTAAATCATTCGTTATGGACATTATAACAAGTGAAACATATTAGATTAACTAAAAGGGATCATATGAATGAGATGAATCACATTCATTTCCAAACAAACTTGTGAATTCAATCATTTAAATCAATCATTATAGATGTAATAACNGTAAACTAGAGATTTTGATCATTTAAATCATTCGTTATGGACATTATAACGAGTGAAACATATTAGATTAACTAAAGGGATCATATAAATGAGTTGAATCTCATTCATTTTCATATAAACTTGTGATTTAAATTCACAAAGTCATTCAATGTGAATGTAACAACAAGTTAACACATTCAATAAAATATGTGTGATCAAATGAATCAATTAAATCTCTCTCGTATTGATACAGACTTGGGATTTCAATCTCTTAGATTGTTCGTTAGAGATGTAACTACAAGTTCAACTCATTAGATTTGTTTCAAGGGATCAAACAAATGCATTGGTCACATTTGCATCTACATAAACTAGTGATTTTAGTCGATTAAATCATTCTTTATAGACATTCTAACAAGTTAGACATAATAGATTAGCGGTAAGGGATCATATGAATAAGTTGAATCTCATTCATTTTCATACAAACTTGTTATTTCAGTCCACTAAATCATTGAATGTGAATGAAACAACAAGTTAAACTCGTTTAATTAATTTTGTGTGATAAAATGAATCAATTAAATCTCTCTCGTATTGATACAAACTTGTAATTTTAATCTCTTAGATCAATCGTTAGGGATGTAACTACAAGTTCAACTCATTGGATTAGATATAAAGGATCAGACAAATGTGTTGGTCCCATTTCTACCCATGTAGACTAGAGATTTTGATCATTTAAATCATTCGTTATGGACATTATAACAAGTGAAACATATTAGATTAACTCAAAAGGATCATATGAATGAGATGAATCACATTCATTTTCAAACAAACTTGTGATTTCAATCCTTTGAATCATTCATTATAGATGTAACAAAAAGTTAAGAACATTCAATTAAATATGTGTGATCAAGAGAATCACTTAAATCCCACTCGGATTGATAGGAACTTGTCATTTCAATCCCTTAAATCATTCACTATAGATGTAATAAGAAGTTAAACTCATTGGATTAGAAACAAGGGATCAAACAAATGCATTGGTCTCATTTGTATCCATATAAGCTATCAATGTAAATGTAACAACAAGTTAACCACATTCAACGAAATATGTGCGATCAAATGAATCTATTAAATCTCTCTCGTATTGATACAAACTTGGTATTTCAATCTTTTAGATCGTTCGTTAGAGATGTAACTACAAGTTCAACTCATTGGATTAGTTTCAAGGGATCAAACAATTGCATTGAATCTAACAAGTTACACATATTACATAAACAATAAGGGTTCATATGAATAAGTTGAATCTCATTCATTTTCATACAAACTTGTAATTTCAATCCACTAAATCATTGAATGTGAATATAACAATAAGTTAAACTCGTTCAATTAATTATGTGTGATTTTGATCATTTAAATCATTTGTTATGGACATTATAACAAGTGAAACATATTAGATTAACTAAAAGGGATCATATGAATGAGTTGAATCTCATTCATTTTCATAAAAACTTGTGATTTAAATCCACAAAATCATTCAATGTGAATGGAACAACAAGTTAAACAGATTCAACAAAATATGTGTGATCAATTGAATCAATTAAATCTCTCTCCTTTTGATACGAATTTGAGTTTTCAATCTCTAAGATCGTTCGTTAAAGATGTAACTACAAGTTGAACTCATTGGATTAGTTTCAAGGGATCAAATGAATGCATTGGTCTCATTTGTATCTACATAAACTAGTGATTTTAATCGTTTAAATCATTCATTATAGGCATTCTAACAAGTTAAACAAATTAGATTAACAATAAAGGATCATATGAATAAGTTGAATCTCTTTCTTTTTTATACAAACTTGTGATTTCAATCCACTAAATCATTCAATGTGAATGTAACAACAAGTTAACCACGTTCAACTAATTATGTGTGACCAAATGAATCAATTAAATCCTTCTCGTATTGATACGAACTTATAATTTCAATCTCTTAGATCATTCGTTAGGGATGTAACTACAAGTTCAACTCATTGGATTAGATATCAGGGATCAAACAAATGCGTTGGTCCCATTTCTACCAATGTAAACTAGAGATTTTGATCATTTAAATCGTTCGTTATGGACATTATAACAAGTGAAACATACTAGATTAACTAAAAGGGATCATATGAATGAGATGAATCACATTCATTTCCATACAAACTTGTGATTTCAATCATTTAAATCATTCATTATAGATGTAATAATAAGTGAGACACATTAGATTAAATGTATGTGAGCAACGAATCACTTGAATCTCATTCATTTTTTTTTGAAGTTGTGATTTCAATCCACTAAATCATTCAATATAGATGTAACAAGAAGTTAAGAACATTCAATTAGATATGTGTGATCAAGAGAATCACTTAAATCCCACTCGTATTGATAGGAACTTGTCATTTCAATCCCTTAAATCATTCACTATAGATGTAATAAGAAGTTAAACTCATTGGATTAGATACAAGGGATCAAACAAATGCATTGGTCTCATTTATATCCATATAAACTTGAGATTTTGATCATTTAAATCATTCGTTATGGACATTATAACAAGTGAAACATATTAGATTAACAAAAAGGAATCATATGAATGAGTTGAATCTCATTCATTTTCATAAAAACTTGTGATTTAAATCCACAAAATCATTCAATTTGAATGTAACAACAAGTTAAACAGATTCAACAAAATATGTGTGATCAAATGAATCAATTAAATCTCTCTCGTTTTGATACGAACTTGGAATTTCAATCTCTAAGATCGTTCGTTAAAGATGTAACTACAAGTTGAACTCATTGGATTAGTTTTAAGGGATCAAACGAATGCATTGGTCTCATTTGTATATACATAAACTAGTGATTTTAATCGTTTAAATCATTCATTATGGACGTTCTAACAAGTTAAACAAATTAGATTAACAATAAGGGACCATATGAATAAGTTGAATCTCATTCCTTTTCATACAAACTTGTGATTTTAATCCACTAAATCATTCAATGTGAATGTAACAACAAGTTAACCACGTTCAATTAATTATGTGTGACCAAATGAATCAATTAAATCCCTCTCTTATTGATACGAACTTGTAATTTCAATCTCTTAGATCATTCGTCAGAGATGTAACTACAAGTTCAACTCAATGGATTAGATATAAGGGATCAAACAAATGTGTTGGACCCATTTCTACCCATGTAAACTAGAGATTTTAAACATTTAAATCATTCATTATGGACATTGTAACAAGTGAAACATGTTAGATTAACTAAAAGGGATCATATGAATGAGATGAATCACATTCATTTTCATACAAACTTGTGATTTCAATCATATAAATCATTCATTATAAATGTAATAACAAGTGAGACACTTTAGATTAAATATAAGTGAGCAATGAATCACTTGAATCTCATTCATATTCTTTTAAAGTTATGATTTCATTCCACTAAATCAATCAATATTCTTGTAACAAGAAGTTAAGAACAATCAATTAGATATGTGTGATCAAGAGAATCACTTAAATCCCATTCGTATTGATAGGAACTTGTGATTTCAATCCCTTAAATCATTCACTATAGATGTAATAAGAAGTTAAACTCATTGGATTAGGTACAAGGGATCAAACAAATGCATTGGTCTCATTTGTATCCATATAAGCTGGAGAGTTTGATCATTTAAATCATTCATTATGGACATTATAACAAGTGAAACATTTTGGATTAACTAAATGGGATTATATGAATGGGTTGAATCTCATTCATTTTCATATAAACTTGTGATTTAAATTCACAAAATCATTCAATGTGAATATAACAACAAGTTTTACAGATTCAACAAAATATGTGTGATCAAATGAATCAATTAAATCTCTTTTGGTATTTCAATCTCTTAGATCGTTCGTTAGAGATGTAACTACAAGTTGAACTCATTGGATTAGTTTGATGGGATCAATCGAATGCATTGGTCTCATTTGCATATACATAAATTAGTAATTTTAATCGATTAAATCATTCATTATAGACAATATAACAAGTTTAACATATTAGATTAACAATAAGGGATCATATGAATAAGTTGTATCTCATTCATTTTCATACAAACTTGGGATTTCAATCCACTAAATCATTCAATGTGAATGTAACAACAAGTTAACCACGTTCAATTAATTATGTGTGATCAAATGAATCAATTAAATCCCTCTCGTATTGATACGAACTTGTAATTTCAATCTCTTATATCAATCGTTAGGGATGTAACTACAAGTTCAACTCATTGGATTAGATATAAGGGATCAGACAAATGTGTTTATCCCATTTCTACCCATGTAAACTAGAGATTTTGATCGTTTAAATCATTCGTTATGGACATTATAACAAGTGAAACATATTAGATTAACTCAAAGGGATCATATGAATGAGATGAATCACATTCGTTTTCATACAAACTTGTGATTTCAATAATTGAAATCATTCATTATAGATGTCACAACAAGTGAGACCCATTAGACTAAATATAATTGAGCAAGGAATCACTTGAATCTCATTCATTTTCTTTTGAAGTTGTGATTTCAATCCCCTAAATCATTCAATATAGATGTAACAACAAGTTAAGAACATTCAATTAGATATGTGTGATCAAGAGAATCACTTAAATCCCACTCGTATTGATAGGAACTTGT
>JAANDH010002070.1:0-20210 GCA_011799765.1 Nymphaea thermarum | reverse complement strand
CTGTAGAGACCTCCCTGCTCACGGCCACTGCCAATCACCCTGCCCGTCAGTATATCCTGAAACACAAGAGAAGAGGAATCAAATATAGCACGACAATGCAAATCTCTGGTAATCTGACTGATAGAAAGAAGACTATGTGGGAATTCTGGTGCATGAAGAACATGTTGTAATGGCAATGACGAAGTAAGTTGGACCTCTCTCTGTCCAACAACTGGAGAATATTTCCCATCGGCTAGAATAACTGAACGGCCAGGTGGAGCAGAGACATAGGAAGTAAACTGTGTCTTGTCTCCACATAGATGTGTCGATGCACCAGAATCAATAAGCCAATCTGTCGTGTCAGTAGCAGGGGAAGCTGTGTAGGCAGAATACATACCAGAAGAAGAAGCACTAGCAGCAGTAGTGACAGTAGTGGTGGTCGAATCAGGAGCATGCTGAGGTCTATCGCCAAGCAAGCTGCGCAACTGAGAAAGAAGATCATCTACACGTAACTCACTGGAGGGGGCGGTATGCTGCACCTTAGGCTGCTCTGGAGACTCAGTAGAAGCAGTCTGATTAGCAAAAGCAGGACGACCATGTTTCTGCCAACACTTATCCATAGTATGGCCAATGCGATGACAAAACTGACATACAGGGCGCGAAGTAGGAGGACCACAACCACGGCCTCCTCGTCCTCTAGCAAAGAATGACCCACCTCTGCCACGAGTAGCAAGCATAGCAGAAGTGGTATCAGGAACAGTCGCTGCAGAGATGGGAATTCTGCTCAGTCTACTATAAGCCTCATCAATAGGAGGAATTGAGGGACTAGTAAGCATCTGATTCTTCGCGGATTCATAAACCGAATCTAATCCTGAGAGGAACACCCCGACCATAAGCATATCTCTATATGCCTTCTGTTGCTCACACTTACACGCAGGAAAATAGCTGTTTAATCTCTCAAACATAGACTTGAGACTAGAATAGTAAGCATGCGAATAGAAAGAGTGCCAACAATCCAAACCATAACTAGAGAGTTATCTTTAAACCAAGTACCATATTTGCCTACCTTCTGTACGGGCTCGGGCTCCAATATAAGATGTTCCTTGTCATGAGCAATCAAGGTTCGCTTTACTTGCATTGCCCACATCTCATAATTACCTCCATTCATTTTGGTAATAAGGCTGGAAAACGGGGAGCTCTTCATCTCTCCCGACGACACAAAGGAAGAGGTATTAGTGTTATTAGTGTCACTGCTGATTTCAGACATCTTCTAACTCAAGGAGGAAACCGAGCCACGGAATAGGAAGTGCAGGGAAATAAAAATACAGTCACATATGTAAAAACAACAATCTGATCATCACTAGAATATTGCCCAACGTGCAGTCAAACGAAGTACTGAATGCATACATCTGACCGGTTGAAGAAAACCGAATCTCATAAAACAAGGATGAACTCAGGCAGCAACGGCAAACAGCAAACACATCAACTAACGAAGAGAAAACTGATGCTTCATAAACTGATGACACCGATCAGGGATAAGCTCACGAAGAGGAACGAAGAACAAAGGCAAACAATTTTACCATACAGCGCTGGAATGGACGCCTGAGTGTAGACGATGAGCTCAGGCGGCTGTGATGGAATTAGACCATGACAGGCGCTGGCAGAGACCGACGCTGAAGGGCAACAGTTGGGCGTCGACACAGTAGGCAGGCAGCGGAGCAGAGAGTTGGTGGCGATGCAGCAGGCAGGCGGCGGAGCAAAGGGTTGGAGACGACGCAGCAGGCAGGCGGCAGAGCAGAGGGGCGATGGGGAGATGAGCAGACGACGATAGGAGATATGGAGGCGACGAGCGACTGTGGGGCAGACGACGAGCAGAGAGGCGCCAGGCAGAGAGGCGTTGGGCGATGTGGTAGCGTCGGGCGGCAGAGTAGCGTCGGGCGGAGTAGCATCGGGCGATGTGAACGACGAGCGGCAGAGTAGCGTCGGGCGATGTGGATGACTTCACTTGGACGGCGGCAGCTGACGCCGATGAGGCGGTGACTGGCGCCGGTCAGACGGCGACGACAAGCTGAAGAGAAATCACCCGGTCTGATACCATGATAAAATGAGAGAGCAAAGACTTTGATTAACATTGAAATCTGCCCTAACTCCTCTTTATATAGACTAGAGGAGAGGGTGAAAGTACAAGAGAACCATAAAAGAATAAAAATATTACAGAGGTACCCTTTCTAGCTTAAAGCTGAATATAACCCTATCTTAACAATCTATCTTGTCCAACTGCTTATCACTTCTTAGTAAACACATTTTATCATAAAAACAGTCCATGCAATGTCGTCACATTCAAATTTTTTTGAGTACTTATTGTGTCCATGTAAACATAATTTTATTTGAGTGTATCAAAAAAAGAATCCTAGAGTACTTAATAAATGCATTTTTATCTCAAAACTAGTCCATACAGAGTTGTTCGCATTTAATTTTTTCAAGTGATGATCGCGTCATCGTAAATACCTTTTTATTTGAGTGTATCGTAAAACAAATCTTATAGTCGCATTATCACAATCTGTTTTGTCAAACTGCTTATTGCCTCTTAGTAAATGTCTTTTTATTGTAAAACTTATTCATACAATGTCATTGAAACATTTAATTTTTTTGAGTGTTTATCACATCCTTGTAAAAACAATTTTATTTGAGTGTATCGCAAAAATGAATATTGTAGTTGCGTTATCCCAACTTGTTTTCTCCAAATGCATATCACCTCTTATTAAATGACTTTTTATCATAAAATTGGTTCATACAGTGTCGTTGTTGCATTTAATTTTTCTGAGTGCTTATCACAGTCTTGTAAACACAATTTCACTTGAGTGTATCAAAAAGCGAATCCTACATTTGCATCATGGCATGATTTTTTGTGCTTATCACGTCCTTGCAAACATGATTTTATTTGTGTCATAAAATGAATTCTACAGGTGCGTTATCGCAATCTATTTTGTCTGATTGCTTTTCACCTCAAGGTAAATGTCTTTTTATCGTAAAATAAGTCCATAAAGTGTTGACACATTTAATCAGATTGTGAAAAGAATCTTGCAGTTACATTATCCTCTTAGTAAATACATTTTTATCATAAAACTAGTCTGTATGGTGACTCATTGTCACATTTAATTCTTTCAACTACTTATTGCATCCTTGTAAACATAATTTTTACTTTGCCTTATCACACTATTTTTTGTCCGACTGTATATTGCCTCTTAATAAACTCCTTTTATTGTAAAATTAGTCCATATAGTGTCGTTGTAAAAATGATTTTATTTGAGTGTATCATAAAGCGAATGTTGCAGTTGCGTTATTGAAATATGTTTTGTCCAATAGTTTATCACCTTTTAGTAAATCCATTTTTATCATCAAATCAGTTCAAATAGTATCATTGTCACATTTGATTTTGTCATGTGTGTATTGCGTCTTTGTAGAAACGTTTTTATTTGAGTGTATTTTAAAATGAATCTTGTAGTTGCGTTATTGCAATGCTAGTGAACTCCTTTTTAGCGCAAAACCAGTCCAAACGGTGTTGTTGTTGCATTTAATTTTTTTGAGTGCATGTCACCTTCTTGTAAACACAATTTTACTTGAGTGTATCGTAAAATGAATCCTTTATCACATAATTTTTTGTTCTTACCACATCCTTTTTAAACACGATTTTATTTTAGTGTATTGTACAACGAATCCTACAGTTGCATTATCACAATTTTTTGTATGACTAATTAAAGACTCTTAGTAATTGACTTTTTATCGTAGAATCAGTCTATACAGTGTCATTGTCTAATTTAATTTTTTTTTTAGTGCTTACCACAGCCTTGTAAACACAATTTTGTTTGAGTGTATCGTAAAATGAATCTTGTAATTTTGCTATCACAATCTATTTTGTCTGGCTGTTTATTGCCTCTTAGTAAACACATTTTAATCACAAAACTAGTCCACGCTTTGTCATTGTCATACTTAATTTTTTCGAGTGCTTATCGTGTAAACATGGTTTGTTTGAGCGTATCAGAAAATGAATCCTACTATTGCATTATTGCATGATTTTTTTGTTTATTGCATCCTAGTAAACATGTTTTTGAGTGCATTCTAAAACAAATACTATTGTACTATTACTACTGTACTATTATAGCAATCTGTTTTGTCTGATTGCTTATCACCTCTCCACAAACACCTTTTTATCATCAAGTCAGCCCATATAGTGTCATAGCATTTAATTTTTCTGAGTTCCTATCGGATTCTTTTAACATGATTTTATTTGAGTGTATCGTAAAACAAATCCTGCAGATGCATTATCACAATCTGTTTTGTCTAATTGCTTATCGCTACTTGATAAACACCTTTTTATTGTAAAACCAGTGTATATTGTGTCATTGTTGCATTAAAATTTTCCATGTGCTTCTCGCATCCTTGTAAACATGATTTTATTCGAGTATATCATAAAACAAATCCAGTAGACACATTATGGTAATCTGCTTTACCCGACTGATTTTCATCTCATACTAAATAACTTTTTATCATAAAAGCCAGCCCATAGTGTCGTTTTCTTATTTAATATGTCCAAGTGTTTAAGTAGTCCTTGTAAACAAGATTTTGTTTGAGTGTATCGTAAAACAAATCCTGCAGTTACATTATCAAAATCTGTTTTGCACGACTGCTTGTCGACTCTTAGTAAATGTCTTTTTAACGTAAAACTAGTCCACATAGTGTCGTTGTTGCATTTAATGTTTTTGAGTGTTTATCAAATCCTTGTAAACAAAATTTTATTTGAGTGTATCATAAAAAGAATCTTATATTGGTTATATGGCATGATTTTTTTATGTTTATCACATCTTTTTGTGTGGCTGCTTGTCGCCTCTTAGCACATTTTTATCGTTAAACCAATCCATGCAATGTCGTCGCATTTAATTTTTCCAAGTCCTTGTCACATCATAGCAAACACGATTTTATTTGAGTGCATCCTAAAATGAATCATATAGTTGCATTCTCGCAATTTGTTTTGTCTGACTGTTTATCACCTCTTAATAAATGCTTTTTATCGTACAGCCAGTCCATATAGAGTCATTGTTGCATTTAATTTTTCTGAATGTTGATCGCATCATTGTAAATACGATTTTATTTTAGTATGTTGTAAAACAAATCTTGCAGTTGCTTTATTGTAATATGTTTCATCTGACTACTTATCGCCTATGAGTAAATGCCTTTTTATCGTAAAATAAGACCATACAGCGTCGTTGTCGAATTTAATTTGTTTTGAGTGCCTATCGCCACCTTGTAAACATGATTTTACTTGAGCTTAGCATAAAATGGATCCAACAGTTGTATTGTCACACTATTTTTTGTCCTTATCACATACTTGTAACATGATTTTATTTGAGTGTCACGTAAAGTAAATCTTGCAATAGGGTTATCGCATTCAGTTGTTCAACTGCTAATCGTCTCTTAGTAGACACATTTTTATTGTAAAACCAGTCCATACACCGTCATTGTTGCATTTAATTCTTTCAAGTCTTCATCGCATCATTTTGAACATGAATCCTGCAGTTGCATTGTTGCAATCTGTTTTTCGAGTGCTTATCACCTCCTTGTAAACATGACATTACTTGTGTGTATCGTAAAACGAATCCTGTAGTTGTGGTATAGCATAATTTTTTGTTCTTATCATGTCATTGTAAACATGATTTTAATTGAGTATGTCCTAAAATGAATTCAACAATTATATTATCGCAATCTGTTTTGTCTGACTGCTTATCGCCTCTTAGTAAATGTCTTTTTATCGTAAACTAGTACATATTATGTCATTGTCGCATTTAATTTTTCTCATTGCTGATCGGGACATTGGAAACATGATTTTATTTTATTGTATTATGAAATGAATCCTACAATTGTGTTATCGCAATCTGTTTTTTTCGATAAATTATTGCCGCTTAGTAGATGCCTTTTTGTTGTAAAACGATTCTGTACATTGTCGTTGTTACATTTCATTTTTCCGAGTGCTTATCGCGTTCTTTAAAACATGATTTTATTTGAGTGTGTTGTAAAACAAATTCTGCAGTTGCATTAATGTAACATGTTTTGTTTGATTGCTTATCGCTTCTTTGTAAACACTTTTTTATTGTAAAACTAATCCATACAGTGTCGTTGTCGCATTTAAGTTTTATGAGTGCTTATCGTGTTCCTTATAAGCATGATTTTTTTTTATTGTATTGTGAAACGACTACTACAATGTCATTGCAATCTATTTTGTCTGACTGATTATCGCCTCTTAGTGAATACCTTTTTATCGTAAAACGAGTCTATATAGTGTTGTCGCACTTAATTTTTCCTACTACTTATTTGGACTTATAAACACAATTTTACTTTAGTGTATCATAAAGTGAATCATGATCACACTATTTTTGTGTTTATCGCATCTTTGTAAACATGATTTCATTTGAGTGTATCGAAAAACGAATCCGGCAATTGTGCTCCCACTTGATTTTTTGTGGTTATCGTATTCTTATAAACATGATTTTATTTAACTATATCATGAAACAAATCTTACAGTTCTGTTATGCAATCTATTATGTCCAACTATTATCACCTCTTAATAAATGTCTTTTTATCGTCAAACTTGTTCATATAGTGTCATTATCACATTTTATTTTGGTGTATCGTAAATCGAATATTGTAGTTGCTTTATCACAATCTGTTTTACTGCTTTTCGCGTCTTAGTAAACGCCTTTTTAATTAGTTTAAAAATTACACTAAGGCCCTCCTCATTACATAGAGTTCAAGAAATAAATAAAGTAGTAAAAATTGTGTGTGTGACAAGATGTAACCGTACTTAATGAGAATTATTTGGGTCATTAATTCTAAGTATATCAGTGAAAATTAAGTAGAAAGTTATGAAAGTCAAGCTTTCTTTTCAAGAGATAGAAATGACCTTCAAAGGAACATAAGAAAGAAATAAATAAAATCAATTTCTTTAAGTGAGAACACTTCAAAAAAATGCATATCATTAATGGAAAGATATATCATTAATGGAAAAGACATTCTGAAAATGTTATAGAAAGGTCAGGACTTTCTTGAAAGGTCAGGACTAATTGCAATTATATGTCATTAGTACTCACTTGACCAAGAAAATGCGAAACTTTCGAAGGGTATTTCCATCTCTTAAAAAAAAAGAACCAATAATTTGTTTAGAATTGATGGCCAAAATGGATAAATTCCTATTGAGTCTAATGTATAAATGTCTGGTAGTGACTCATTCTCCTATATATACAATATATATAAAGGAGTGACAACTCAAAAACGTTGAGTGGAGCACATACAAGCAGCAATATAGAGGCTTTATGGCTTCATTATCTACTAGGAGTTGCAAAGGCCCATCCCATGTATTTGTTCCAATCTTGGGGCCATTACTTGCCAATCTTTCACAGTTAAGAAAAAGACGGTGGAAATTGAGTAAATTTCAAAAATGATGACCAAGAGAAAAAGCACATGGAAGTTTGACACAAATACTGAACAAGCTCTCCTCGTGAACGATTAAGCCTTGTCCAAGAAACATAGCAGATCTGAAATAGATAAATATATTCAAACAAGCAGTTATGAGATTCTAAAAAATCCAAATGCATACCTAGTAGCACGAACGAAATAAATTCCACGGCAACCATAAAAGCATCAATTCATCTTGCTTAGTTATGGAGATGCTGAAAACGAATATGAAAGGTTGGTCGCCTCTTCAGGAGCCCTTTTTTCTCTTGCAATGCAATAAAAGAGAATGTTGAATCAATGGATGCAGCTCCACGTACCAACACATGGTATTGGCGTCGCTCCATGTGTGTGCATGTGTACGCATGTGTGGTCGTGCGCTTTTGTTGTATACTACATATATCACGTACTATGTGCCGTGTTATTCATAATGATTTATTACCACAACCACCCACAAGCTTAAATACACTCAAAATCGGCAAGTGACTATTGATGGACATTGCAAATTTGTCATCAAAGGGCTTCAAACATCCAGCTACCCAACTTACAACTTATCGGGATACATAAGAAATGCATGTGCAAACGGGGTATGTTTTTGTGGGATGTGTCCATGCTTAAGCACAACAGATCAGATTATATAAAAGAAGCATGGAATAACAGCAAAAGGCTAACATCTTGTCTGGACTGCCAACCTCTAACCAGCATCCAGGGCCAAGACTTTCCGAGTCTCAGCAGGGGTAGAGCTCAAACATGTCAAAAGCTTAGGCTAGAAGCTTATTTCACGCCTCTCTGCAAAGAACTTGCCAGTGGGGGGTTCTCCTGGAAAGAGAGCTAGCCACACTGCTGTGTCTGCACCTTCTTCTGTGGTCATATTCCCTGCCCAACCAGTCATAGCAGTTTTCACCCAACCAGGGCAGTAACAGTTCATGCAGATCTTCTGCTCATGTTCGATAGATAACTTCTTTGCAATCAAGCGGGTATAAGCATTTACAGCCAGCTTCGAAACTGAATAATCAGTATATATTTGTGGCCAACCACCAGATTCCCAGCAGCCATTTTTCACTTCTTCAAGAAATTTTCCAACAGTGACATCAATTAGTTCTTCACAGAGTTGGCTATCATCCGAGAGTTGCTTTCTTCGATTGACATCTCCCAGTCTCTGTTGGAAAAACAAGGGGAAAAATGAGAAAGCATGTAATGGTGTTTTTCATGACCACCTAAAGCACGGGTAAATATCAAACATTAAGATGTGCTTCATACTGTAGCACCCAGATCTTGCATACAAGACGGGTAGCAAATGTAGCCTCTCTGCATTTTTGGAAAAGTAACATCAACCACAACACTGACAAACCTAGGCCTTTCAGATGAAATTTATGAGCTGGTCACAGAATTATATTTATAACTGGGAGAAAAGAACTCCCCCCACCAATCAGCTGTTATGAGAAAAAACACACAACGTTCCTTAGTTAACAATCTGAATATGTGAGGTTAATCTGGTTTACCTGGCAGGCAGTTCTTTATTCTTTCATCTGCAGCTATTTTCACATCTCAGCAGCAGTTGCTGCAGAACTCATTAAAAGGTAAACTACTGTTAATGCTGCTTGTTTTACTGAAATGATTCAATCATTTGTCACTCTCCAAATTAAACATTTAATTTGTTAATGAAAAGCTTTCTAAAAACTTCGATGTGGGAAGTCTGATTTCTGTTTTGTGAAAAGTCTGATTTATGCTACAGTATTTCAACTAATCTCATCATGACTCATACGATTCTTGATTATATTTATTTACACACAAAATTACAAATGGACAGTTTGTACTTTATGTGGACTGGATAGTAATCTGTATATAACTTTTTAGACCCAACTTTGTTCTACTTTTAGGAGCTAGGTTTGTTCTTACAGCCTTTCTATTGTGTTTGAACCCACTTTATACATTTTTTTAAAATGATTTATGGTCTGTGCTATCTGATTATCATTTTTCTTGAATCTTCAAAGCTATAAACATCACATTTTGTCATCATTTATACAAGTATAATATAAATCATATAATTGTAAGCCAGAGCTGGACCAGCGGACGAAGATCCTTCAATATCACAAGCTTGAGGCACCAGCCTCACCAAGAACACACACAAGAAAAACCTCAAACTAGAGGTGCATAAACTTGTACTGCTGAAACTTGAGATACTACAGAAAAACAAGCCTTAAAGCCTTATCAAACCAAGGGACAACAATCCCCTATTTATAGTACAAAAAAAGGAAAAGAGGAAGAGGGAGATAGCTATATCCAACGGCTAGTTTCTAGCCGTTTGAAGCTGGTCCAACAGCTAGTTCTTCTCCCTTTTACAAATAAAAAAGATAAAAATAAAAAATACATAAAAATACATAAAAAAAATATTAAAACATAGAAACAGAAAAATACATAAAAAGGAAAAGAAGAATACATAAAAGACCTATGCACACATATACAAAAAAAATACACAACCATATATCAAGCAACCAAAAGTATATGACATATGAAAGTATATATCAATATATATATGCATGCGTACAAGAAATTTAAGATAAACTTTAAATTCTAACACACCTCCCCCCCCTCCCCCTCAAACTTACGGTAGGTAGGATTACCGAAAGTTTGCCAAGAAGAAACTGAAATCTAGCTGAAGCAAGTGCCATGGTGAAGAAATCTCCAAGTTCATATTCAAAAGGTACGAAAGATATGTCAATTGTGCGACAATGGTATTCTTCTCCCACATAATGACAATCCATCTCAATATGTTTTGTCCTTTCATGAATAGTTATGCACTATGCTGTAAGAAAAAAATGTAAAATCTTCAAAAGATATAACAAATCATTAAAACCGAAGAAGTAAGAATGCACGAACCAGTAAGGAAACTTTGAAAATTTGAAGCATGTCACATGAAAATAAGAAGAAAATGCTATTAACAACAAGGAAACAACAATAAAAAGTAAAATCACTGATGGAAGGCATAGACGAACGGCAGATATTGAAGCCATAACAGTCGCCAGATAGTAGAAGAAATTGTCGAACGGTAAAGCCTGCTGAAAGTTGAAAAAATCTAACACCCAAAGCAGCTGGAGGAAAATGATGCCCAAAAGTATATACAAAGAAAAAGAATGCAAGCCCTAAATTTCAAAAAAAAAATGACTCGGTCAATTTTGATCAAGTCCTTAAATGGATAGGGCACGGTCATGGGCATGTGGACCGTACCTAGTACGTGTCGACCCATACCCGACCCATGTCTGGGGCCATATTGATACCTATTGAATTAAAAGAGTTTATGTTTCTAGGTGGTTCTTTGCAATATTTAATAATTAGGAGGTCTCTTTAAACATTCCTCTATTTTCTATTGATGTACTTTGTAAATCTCTCTTCAACCCTAATCTCTTTATTATGGAGATTAGGGTTAGTGAATGGATTAACGTTTCTCTCTCTAAGGCTGCCGGCTGTAACATGGTATCAGAGCCGGCGATCTCCACCCTTCTCCGCCGGCGGCTGTTGTGATTTTCCGGCGACTCCTTCTCCTCTTCCTCTCCCATCTCTTCCCACTTCTTCTCTTCCTCTATCCTTCCTTTCTCTCTTCTCTCTGATGATCGAAAGATAGTGAAGCAGCGTGAAAGGGGAACCTAATCGCATGTGAGAGGTATTTGTGATTAGGTCCCCAACGTGGATGTAGTGGAGCGTAAGCAACTGCGTGGGAGTTGCAGTGGAAAGTTGTAAGTCAGATCTAGCTTCGTGGATGAATAGCAACACATGGACTCCATTATTATTCAGATCTAGGCTAGTGGAAAAGTAGCTGCATGTGGATTCTTGTTCAGATCTGAGCTCGTGGAAGATTAAATGCACGTGGACCATATTCTTATCATATTTTTGATGACTGTGGAAAAGTGGCCGCAAGTGGAGTAGCTGCACGTTGAGTATATATATATATATTTTATCAGATTGAATGTCTGTTTTATAATCTGGTGGACTGATTTGGAACAACAAAGTTTTTTTTATATGCATATGTGGATACGTAGAAGCCTGGTGGCCTGTTTTTGAACAACAAGTTCATATATTCTTGTTCATTTATTGATTGTTGTGATTGGTGGATTGATTTACTGAGCAGCAAGTTCACAAAATTTCTTTTTAAGGACTGCTTTTGGTGGGAGAAAAAAAATATATATATATATATATCTGCGGCCTAAGTTTTTTCAAGTTGATTGCTGCACGCTATACTCTTGATTGTAACATAGTGCAACTAAGATCACATTGTCAAGTCATGCACTATGGCCGCTGAAGGCAAGACAGAGACAGAGTATGAGCATAAGAATACAGACAATCTCTTTTCTTATGGCTCTACTGTAAAGTCAAATGCTCCTAAGTTGGAAGACAGATGTTGGGATAAGCTTGGTCGTCCTTCCGCTATACCCTTAGGAAAAGGTGTTGCATCTAAGCAGGGCAAGAATTCATTACAGTCTCCTATTGGATCTATCCAAACAACTTCATCAGTAGTAGAGGAGTCTTTACCTTCTTCCAATCCTGAGACTGTGACTGTGAATATCAACAAGTCAGAGAATGAGGAGTTCTTAGCACACAGATCTACTCAATTGTCGGCCTCTACAGTTATGATAGACAGTGCTATGTCCGTTAATACTGCTCCACATGATACAAGTACTACTTGGATTATTGATTCAGGAGCATCGAGACACTTTTATAGTAGACCTTCTATGTTTATCGTGCTACACTCATTACCTCAGACACATCATGTGAGACTTGCAAATGGTAGATGGTCTCCTATTATGGGTTATGGAGATATTAAGATTTCTCAGTCTATGACAATTCCTAATGTGTTATATGCTCTTAAGTTTCCCACTAATCTGTTATCAGTTGGACAATTGATTAATGATTTACATTGTCGTGTTATATTTGACTCTGGTGTATGTTCATTTCAGGACTTGCAAACTGGGAAGAGGATTGGTGGAGGCTATGAAAAAGGGGGTATCTACTTTCTGTCTGATTCTGTGGGTATTGCAGCCGTCTCGACTTCTTCATTGTCCTCCTCCTTCCAGTGGCATCTCAGACTTGGTCATCCATCTGTCTCCAAGTTTCGTCACCTACTTCCTCATCTATCAGTTCCAGAGTCGTTCCAGTGTGAGGCCTGTCAACTTGGCAAGCACACCCGTAGCAGTTATTCATCGAGTCTTAGTCCGTCCAGTTGTGGACTATTTGATCTTCTTCATGTTGATGTGTGGGGTCCTAGTAGAGTTGCTAGTAGGTCTAGATTTCGTTATTTCCTTGTCATTGTTGATGATTATTCTCGAGTCACTTGGGTTTTTCTTTTGAAAGAAAGGTCTGAGGTCATATGTACTCTCAAGAACATTATTATTGAAATAAAGACCCAGTTTGGTATTCTTGTTAAAAGCATTCGCACTGATAACGCTCTTGAGTTCAAGGTATCTACCTTAATGAAATTTTACTCTGATAATGACATTTCTCCTCAGTTTACTTGTCCTCATACCTCCCAGCAAAATAGAGTAGCTGAGCGAAAACATCGCCAACTTTTAAATGTGGCACGTTCCCTAATGCTTCATACTAATCTACCTGCATATTTTTTGGGAGATGCCATCCTCACTGCCTGTTACTTGACCAACCGTTTACCCTCATCCTCCATTGACAACAAGGTTCCCATTAAACTTGTGTACCCACAGCGATCCTTGTTTCCAGTAGCTCCCAAAGTATTTGGTTGCACATGCTTTGTTCACATACTTGGACCCACACGTGATAAACTGGGTGCCCAAGCCATTAAGTGTATCTTTATTGGCTACTCCATAAATCATAAAGGTTACAAATGCTTTGACCCCTTGACTCAAAAGGAGTATATCAGTGCGGATGTGACATTCTTTGAGTCTCAGTCTTATTATAGTTCCTCACCTACCTCTACTGAGATGCCACTGTCATATGATCCACTACCTATTCCTCCTATTCCTTTGGAGTCATTCCCTTACGAGTCTCCTTCTGGGGATTCTCCCGTTGTAGTGTCCAAGTTTCGTGATCCTCCGCTGGTCTACACACGTCGACAGGACCCTTCTCATGATCCTTCCCCAACCGCTTCTCAGGAGGTAAGTACATCTGAAGTGAGTATACCTAGTCCATCTGATCCCTGTCAGGACTTACCTATTGCTCTTCGCAAAGGTAAGCGACAATGTACTCTGCATCCTATATCTCATTTTGTTTCTATTGACGGTGTTGGTAAAAGTATGCAATAGTTTATTCAAGCTCTGGCGGCCCATGCAGTTCCTACTTGTCACCAACAGGCCTTATTAGATACCCAATGGAGACAGGCTATGCAAGATGAGATGAATGCATTAGTTCAGCGAGACACTTGGGAACTTATTGATCCTCTTCCTGATTGTGACATTGTTGGCTCCAAGCGGGTATTCACAGTGAAATATAATTCTGATGGTTCTATGGAAAGATACAAAGCTCAGTTGGTTGCTAAGGGCTATACACAGACTTACGGGATTGATTTCTTCGAGATTTTCTCTCCTGTTGCTCGGTTGGGGACCATTCGTCTTATCATCTCTGTGGTTGTACACCATGACTAGCACATGTATCAGCTTGATGTCAAAAATGCTTTTTTGTACGGTGATCTCGATGAGACTGTCTATATGCAACAACCACTAGGGCTTGAACGACAGGGGGAGTGTGGAAAAGTGTGCAAACTGAAGAAAGCCATCTATGGGCTCAAGCAGAGTCCTCGTGCGTGGTTTCACAAGTTTTCTGAGGTAGTCCCAAAGTGTGGCTTTGCGAGATCTCTTGATCATTCTCTGTTTATCAAGAAGAATTCCAAGGGTATGACCGTCCAGTGGTTTATGTTAATGATATTATCCTGACAGGTGACTCCAATCAAGAAATTTCTGAAACAAAATTGTTCCTTCAAAAACACTTTGTGACGAAAGATCTTGGTCAACTACGATATTTCTTGGAAATAGAGGTGGCTCGCAACAGGGAAGGTGTAGTTCTCTCTCAACGAAAGTATGTTCCTGATTTATTGCAGGACACTGGGATGCTAGGAGCTAAACCAGCCAATCTACCTATGAATCCACGCATACATCTTCATGATGACCAATCAGAATTAGTGGATTCTCGATCATACAAGTCTCTTATTGGAAAGCTCCTTTATGTTACTGTGACCAGACCAGACATTAGCTTTGCAGTGGGGAAACTAAGTTAATTTATGGAAAGACCCAAGAAAGTTCATTGGGATGCTGCTTTAATGGTGGTCAAATATCTGAAATCATCTCCTGGCAAAGGACTTTTGTTCACAAAAGGCAAGACCTTGGAAGTTGAAGCCTATAGTGATGTTGACTATGCTGGCTCAGTCGAAGACAGGAAATCTACCACAGGATTCTGTGTATTTGTGGGAGGCAACCTTATATCCTGGAGAAGCAAAAAGCAAGGTGTGGTGTCAAGATCTAATGCAGAATCTGAATACAGAGCTATGGCTCAAACTGCTGCCGGAATGACTTGGGCTAAATCCATGCTATCTAGTCTAAGTGTATCGATTCCGCTTCCCATGAAGATGTATTGTGACAATCGAGCAGCCACATACATTGCGAACAATCCAATTTTCCATGAGAGAACTAAACATATTGAAGTGGACTGTCATTACACTCGGGATCTTGTTCAAGGAGGAACCATAACCACCATTCATGTATCATCAGAAGATCAAGCTGCAGATGTCTTCACTAAAGCTCTTCCTATTGGTGATTATTCTAGATGTTGTGACAAACTGAGCATGATTAATATGTATGCTCCAGCTTGAGGGGGAGTGTTGAATTAGAAGAGTTTATGTTTTTAGGTGGTTCTTTGCAATATTTAATAGTTAAGAGGTCTCTTTAAACATTCTTCTATTTTCTGTTGATGTACTTTGTAAATCTCTCTTCAACCATAATCTCTTTATTATGGAGATTAGGGTTAGTGAATGAATGAACGTTTCTCTCTCTAAGGCTGCCGGCTGCAACATTTAGTTTGCATACCTTAGCACACTTCCCATGTCGTTCAAAACTTGGTGGTTGCTGCATATAGACTGTTTCAGAAATATCTCCATATAGAAAGACATTTTTCACATCTAACTGAAATAGAGGCCACTCCCGCTGGACAGCAAAAGATATAATCAGTCGAATAGTGCCCAACCGAGCCACTGGCGAAAAGGTCTCAAAGAAATCAACTCCATAAGTTTGTGTATATCCTTTAGCGACAAGACATGCTTTAAACCTTTCAATTGAGCCATCAGAATGATACTTGATGGTAAACACCCATTTGGAGCCAACCACATCACAGTTCATCGGTGGATCCACCAAGTCCCAAGTCTCCCGAGAAATAAGAGCATCCATTTTCTCCTGCATGGCTTGCCTCCACCGTGAATCTAACAGGGCTTGATGGTGAGAAGACGGGATAATGTGACTAGACATAGCTCGATCAAACTGCACCAAACTTGTACTCAGATAGTCAGTAGAGACAAAATTTGAAATCGGATGTAGTGTGCATTGTCGCTTGCCGTTGTGAATAGCAATAGAGACTTATTTGTGGAACTTAGCTCTTGAGAAGACTCTGGTGGGCGGTTGGGAAGGGGATCGAGACGATGAGTGTAAATTATGAGAGGATCATGGAAACATTCACAGGACATAGGTTCAGAGGGAGGGATCGACTCAAGTGACACAGGTGGAATAGGAAGAGGAACAGATACAGGCATCTCAGACGTAGAAGGACTCGAAGGGGAAAAGTAAGGACAAGAATCAAAGAATGTAAGATCCGCACTGATAATCTCTTACTTGGTATGGGGATCAAAGCACTTATATCCCTTTTGATTAGCAGAATAGCCAATAAATACACATTTGATGGCTTGGGCAGCAAGTTTGTTTTTGTCTGGGCCTAGGATATGCGCAAAGCAGGTGCATCCAAATACTTTGGAAGGTATATGAAATAATGATCAATCTGGATATAAAATTTGAATGGGGATATGTTCTTGGATGGCTGATGAGAGTAATCTGTTAATGAGATAGCATGCAATAAGAATAGCATCACCCCAAAAGTAGGCAGGTACGTGAGAATGCAACATGAGGGTGCGGGCCACATTTAGGAGTTGCAGATGTTTGGTTTGGCAACACCATTTTGTTGGGACGTGTGAGGACAAGTAAATTGAGGTCAAATTCCATGATTGGCATAAAATTGAAGTAGAACGGATGTAACGTGCGACGCTTTTGCAGGTCGGATCGGGTTAGGGTCCAGACCCGGACCCGAGCTCCACTCGTGAACGAGCCCGACACCGCCCTCTCCTCCCTCGCTTTCCCTTCTCCTTCGTTTCCCCTCTTCGTCTTTCCCTTAGCTTCCCATATCCTTATAAACCCATTTGGAGCCCACAACATTCTTGTCATTTGGACGAGGAACAACCTGCCAAGTCAGACATTCATTCAAAGCTGCTATCTCCTCATTCATAGCTTCAACCCAACATTTCTCCTTACTCGCATGTTGATAACATTTTGGTTCCACCTTGAGATTGGCGTGGAGCTATTGTAGGAACCGTTCGTCTAGAGTATACCAGGCCTGAGAATCGGTTGTCTCTAGGTGGATCATTTTGCTGAGGAGATGAAGACATATTCTCCAAAGAAGCCGTGTTGTCCAAGGAAGTATTGACAACTGTTTCGGGCTCATTCGCAGCCTGCTCTTTCTGCTTAGGCAACATTTCTGCCCCTTGTCTTAAAATTTCAGCATGTAACCAAGTATCATATGTCTCATTTTTGTCATTGAGTGTCATGAGAGTAGCCTTTGGATCCTGTAACCTGCTTTCATAAAAAACAACATGCCGTGAAATATGCACACCGTTTTAGGGTTATAACATCTATAGCCCTTGTAGTTTTCAGCATACCCTATAAATCTGCATAAAACAACACGATCTTGAAATTTGTTTCTTAATGAAACATCAATGTGCACGTAACACACACATCCGAAAACTCGCAATTCATCATAATGTGGCTGTTCCTGATGTAATAGAAAGTGTGGTGATTTCCCATCTAGTAAAGCCAATGGTAGACGATTTATAACGTGAACAGCCGTATGAAAAGCCTCGGTCCACAACGTCATAGGTAAGTCTGTGTCATGCATCATGCTGAGCACACTTTCAACAATATGCCTATGTTTCCTTTCAGCAATTCCGTTTTGCTGAGGTGTATGTGGGCATGATATGTGTCTAGTGATCCCATGATTTAGTAAGTACTCAGTAAATTCATTAGAAATAAATTCACCACCACCATCACATTGAAAATGCATGATATCACTAGAGTATTTATTCCGAACCAAGGCATGAAATTGAGTGAACAAACGAAAAACTTCTGATTTTTGTTTGATGAAATGGATCCAAGTATATCGGGAATGTGAATCAATAAAAATGACATAGTATCTACTCCCGGAAGAAGAAGAAATCGGAACAGGTCCCCAAACATCAGAGTATATGGTATCAAAAAACTTTGAAGCTCTTTTATTGATCAATTGAAAAGGAAGGGCATGGCTCTTACAGATGTGACAACTCGAGCACATGCTGGACTCACTAACTGGACTCAGACTGGACTTGTCTAACAGCCCGTCTGCAACAAGACTTCGAACAAAAGACTGACTACAATGAGCTAATCGACCATGCCAAATGGATGGCTTATTATGCTCTGCAATATTGACTTCACTATGACTTGGAAAACATGACTCTGAAAGACGAGGTTGTTTGGACATCGTTGGAGCTTCTTCAAGGACATACATATCTCCTTTGCGAGTGCCCTTAGCGAATGTCTTCTTGGTTCGAACATCCTTGACATAAACAGAAGATGGTGTGAATTCAACAGAAGAATGAGTGTCATCAATAAGTTTAGAGACTGAGATTATATTTTTCTTGACACTCGGAACAACAAGAACATTCTTTAACAGTATGGAAGAACTACCCATAGATATTCGTGCACTCCCAATGTGCGATATTGTGTGATGGGAACCATCTCCCGTGACAATTGAGCCTTGACCTAAATAAGGGAAAACACTAGAAAGGTTACCTGTATCACCAGTAACATGGGCTGCTGCTCCAGAGTCCACGTACCACTCTCCCTACTCATTTTGTTTCAACTGGAGTTTGGATATGGCTGTCATTAGAAGTTGTTGTGCATCTGCTGGAATGTTTGATGTCACATTAGGGCCAGATGATGACGAAGCTGCCCCTGCTGCTGCCTTGCCCTCACGCCTGATATGGTTGTTTTTGTTCTGAGGATTGTGCCAACACTCTGACTTCACATGTCCCCTCTTGTTGCAATAGAAGCAAGTCGGGACCCTTCTAGGCGTGCTAGATGTAGTATTTGTACCTGGGGGGGTTGGAAGAATACTTCTTCCCATTCCTGCCTGAGGGGTCCAAGGACGGGTACGATGCCCTTGCATTGCATGAGTCCCTGTAATCAATACATTGTGGCTGTTGGAGGGAATCAAGTTCTGCCGATGGAAGAACAGGTAGGACTTCCAAGGCTGTGCAAAATATGTCAAATTCTGTTCCCAGTCCACTTAAAGCTTGCTGCACCTTGTCCTTGTCGCTGACCGGATGCCCAATGGCAGCAAGTTGATCACTTACACTTTTAATTTCATTCAAATACTCCAAGACTGTACGCATCCCACGCTTGATATCCTGAAATTGCCTCCTTAACTGCAGAAAATGTGCTTCGGATACTTGAGAATACGTTGTGGCAAGTGTAGACCACAACTCTAGGGCTGTCAAATCATCATCAACGCCCCCCAATACCTCCTCTGACAGGGTAGAAGTGATGTAGGCAACAAGAGACTGGTCGTGGGCCAGCCAAACTTCATACGCAGGATTATTTTCAGTAACAGTTTCATATTCAAATCTGATCTCACTCCCAGCCGAAGCCCCACCGCCCTGATCTGCCACTACAGTCCTCTTCACCTCACGATCAATGTACTGTGGAGGTGCTGGAGAAGTGCCGTCGATGTGTCCATAAAGTCTATGACTTTTGATGAACGGAACAATTTGACGTTTCTAGGTCAAATAGTTACTGTGGTTCAGTTTTTGGGAGATAAGCTGAGAAAGAAAACTGGAAGACAAGATAGAGGAGTTCGGCTGATCCATGGCAAACGATTTTTAGGGCAGAAATTAGAGCAGAATCCCCGCGAGAATCCCCGCGATTAACCAAGTTCCCCAAAACGTGTAAGAAGCCGATTAAGGCTGATTTCACCGTGAATCCCAAATCAACTCTCAGGTATACCAAGGGAAGATCTGGCGATCTGAGATGAATTCGACCCTAATGAACCACAACACAACTCATGGTGAAAGTGGAGAATTGAACGGACCAGGAGATTTGGTCAAATCACGCCAAAAGAAAGAGAATCTAGGGCAGAAACTAGAAATCGAGTAGATCACGCCAGAAAAGAGGGATTTAGGGCAGAAACTGCAATTAGGGTTAATCACGCCTGAATCGAAGAACACTTACTGATAAGATGTTAATCTGATCCAGATCCAATGAAAAGTCATGTCTGTTACAAGAAGAAAAGTCATGTCTCTTAGGAAATGAAAAGACATGTCTCTTGAGAGATGAAAAGTCATGTCTCTTGAGAGATGAAAAGTCATGTCTCTTGAGAGATGAAAAGTCATGTATGTTGAAAGATGAAAAGTCATGTCTCTTGGGAAC
>JAANDH010002069.1:0-19101 GCA_011799765.1 Nymphaea thermarum | reverse complement strand
AGAGAAAGCCGACAGCCAATGCAGCCGTACATTGCTTGATCTTTATTATTAAAACATGACCTAAAACAGGTTACAACAAAAGGAATAAAACATAAGGTATTTACAAGAGATGCCATCACCTAAAGTGTTTAGGCGTGTAATGAGAAGAAAGTGGATCGGGTCTGAACAGACCCGCTCCAAAATACATACAAACTTAACACTCCCTCCCTTCCCTTCTTCTTCCTCCTCCTCCCTCCTTTTTGGCAAGAGAAGATTGATTGCAACAGAGCTAGTTGGTGAGTTGACTCGTGACACTGACCCCAATCCTAATCTCACACCTTCCCTGGATGATCCAAGTTGTTCCCGTGAGATGTCAATTGGGGGTAGTCAGACAGAAGCTGAAAATGCAGAGTTACCTATTGCTCTTAAAAATGGTATCAGGTCATGCACTCAACACCCTATTGGTAATTTCATATCATATTTTAAATTGAGCAAGAACTACAAATGTTTCATATCTTCTCTTTCTATGGTTGTGATTCTTAGGATTGTTACTGAGGCTCAAAGTAATCCAAATTGGGCTCATGCAATGCAAGAAGAATGGAAGCATATAAAAATAGAACGTGGGAGGTGGTAAATGTCCATGAAACGGCCCATCTCGTAGGATCCAAATGGGTCTACACCATTAAATATAAGCCAAACAGAAGTGTGAAAAGTTACAAAGCTCACTTAGTTGGTAAGGGGTTTAGTCATAAATATGGGATTGACTACTTGGAAACGTTTGCTCCTGTTGCAAAGATGAAGATTGTCAAAGTTATCCTCTCCTTAGTAGTCGTAAATGAGTGGAAGAAGTACCAACTAGATGTTAAGAATGTTTTTCTAAATACAGACCTTGAAGAGGAAGAATATATGTGCATGCCTTATGAGGAACTTGGAAAATGTTGCAGGTTAAAAGAAAGCCTTGTATGGGCTCAAGCAATCTCCCAAAGCGTGGTTTGAATGACTCAGACTTGTAATGAGACAACATGGATATCATTCAAGGGAATGGGGATCACACTCTCTTTGTAAAAAGATACGAGCACAAGGTAACTCTTTTGTTGGTATATGTTAATGATATGATTGTCACAGGTAATGATGAAGATAAAATAATGAAGTTAAAGAAACTGTTGGCTATCAAGTTTGATCCTAAGGACCTTCGCAAGTTGAAATATTTCCTTGGCACTGAAATTACTAGGTCAGGCACAAGTCTTATGTTAAATCAAAGAAAGTACACTCAATATTTATTAAAGGAGACTGGAAAACTTGGGCGTACACCTGCTTCTACTCTTATAGACGCTGGAAACAAACTTAGCCTTAGAGATGGGGAGCCCCACTGTGAAGAAGCTAAGGGAAGGTATCAACGTCTTGTTGGAAAGTTGATTTATCTCACTCTTACTAGACCTGATATTACCTGTGTTGTGAATGTGATGAACCAGTTTATGCATGCACCCACAGATGTTCACCTAAAGGCAGTTGATAGGATTTTATGTTGCTTGAAGAGAGGTCCTAGCAAGGGTCTCTTGTATGTTAAGAAAGACTCATGAGATTGAAGGTTATTCAGATGTTGACTGGGTAGGATGTGTGGATACCAGGAGGTCCACGTCAGGTTAATGTATTTACTTGGGAGGAAATCTTGTGGTGTGGAAAAGTAAGAGACAATACATTTGCTCCCGCTCCAAAGGCTAAATATAAAGTTGTAGTCATGGGAGTCTCTGAGTTGTTGTGACTGAAAGTGTTACGGAATCAAAAGTGAGGGTCCAATGAAGATGTATTGTGATAACAAGTCTGCAATCAACTTGGCCAACAATCTGATATTACATGATAGAACGAAGCATGTGGAGATTGACCATCATTTCATTCGAGAGAGAATTGATGTTAAAGAGCTTGTCCTACCCTACATGAAGTACAAAGATAAGACAGTTGATGCACTGATGAAGGCCTTGCCATCTACTCATTTGAGAAAAATGTATCCTGGGCATGTTTGACCTATATGCCCAACTTGAGGGGGAGTGTTGACGTGTTATGTATGCCTGGGTCTAGGTCTGGACCTTATCCGACCTGCAGTCTATGTTGAGTCCTATTTAAGTAACTTGTGTACCACTATTTTGATGTGTTAATGAAAATGAAGAAAGAGAGAGAGACCGGCAGCTAGTGGGCACCAGAATCATCTCCACCAACATGGTTTTTTTCTCCTATCGAGCGATTTTCCACGTTACATTTGTGTTTGATGTATATTTTACTATTCAACATTCTCCTCAAATAATCTAGTACCATGCAAGATTCAATCGGAGAGGAGGCTGCAGGATCAACACTACAACCATGAAAAACGACATCCACAAAAGTGATATGATGTAGGATACCTGAAAGCATGTTCCCATATGTTATCAACAATGTCCCAGTCTACAACAACACCATCTTTAAAAGGTGAAATAACCTGAACAAAAAATATAAAAACAGTAAACTTCATAATGCCATATTCACAAGTAAAAATAAAGCACAAAAGTTTACAAAAACCTCCATATGGTCCCTGCGGTATCCCAAAGATTGTGTTCCAACATAAAGACTGCGTTTTTTCTTGGACTTATCAGAATCTGCAGGTTTGGTACCATTCTTTGAATCTGACAGGGAGTCTGAATCCTTCTCAGGTTTGACAGAATCAGTTGTTCCTGCATGCTCAATGGAACCAACAACCTTGACAAAACAGGCAGGTGTTGGATGGACAAGGCACACCCTAATTAGTTTGTTAACTGTTTGCATATGATGTTATAGATAAAACGGTGAGATAAAGATTCAGCTGTAGCACCAAATACCAGTAAGAAAGAAAAAACTCACTATGAAGGAGACACTTCATAAGGTAACTAACAGCCATGCAAAAGAGGAAGAGAAGTTTGATTGATTGAAACAGTGATAAGGAAACCATTGTGCGTATAAAAGTCTTACATATAAAAGAAACAGTAAGCATGTGCAGAACAGCAGATTACCAACAAAAAAAGAATCTTACCTATGAACTAAGAAAATGAAAGGTACCTTGCCTATGATCTAAGAAAAGACCAAGTGACTAGATGCTTCTGTGCCTGAGGAAAACTTTTTCACAGAAGAAATTTAACTTTCAGTTCCCAATAATAGGAATCAACAAAAAACATTTATTTTCAGTTCACAAGGCTAATTTCTGATTGATATGGTAGAACCATGAAAAGTATCTGCTAGGACATTGAAATCTAAATTCTGTCGATCATATATAGCACTTCCCTTTAGTGCATTTGAGAGATTTACTTTCATCTCTATTGGGATATGTTCTTTTTAATCATCAATAAGTCCTGACCATTCTTTATCTTTAACTGTTGCTAATGTCATGTCAGATACCATGTTTGGATGCAGCAAGTGCCACTTCCACTTAAATAGTTATTTGTTCCCACGTCTAACAAGTAATAGGCGTTACAGAGAATTACGTTTTAGTTAACTGTCATGAATAGAAAAGAAAAGTGAAGTATTAGTTGAACAGCATCGCTATATTTATGTTCTACTTGCTTCTGCTGATACTCATGCTCTTGTTGACTTTCTTAGAAAAAGAGAGATACATTTTAAGGTGAAAGGATAAGGAAGCAACATAATTTGCTGTAAGATACTTACAGATGGAAACACTGCCTTTGGAGCATCTTCCCCAGCATATCCAGCTTTGCATGTGTAAGAACCCAGATCAAGGACAATGGCAGAAACCTCATCTACCCAAACAGAAAAAAGGGGAGACATAATGCCATAAGTAAAATAATTCCCAGTAGTCCATATCTTGACTACCAACCAACCACATTAAATATAAAATGTTAGTAACAAAAAAAACTTAAAAAAAAATACAATGATGCAAAATTTTCATAAAATGTTTTCCTACATAAGTGAATATAGACCATCATGAACATTTCTAAAAGAAAATCAGATGGGATACTATAACAATGAAAAAGAATACCAATTAGACTAGTATGAGTAAGGAAAACAAGTTCCAGTAAAGTGTTATGTTAGTACTCGATGTGGTTAGATCACACTATGGAGTATTCAAACTGGAAGACCAGACCCCCAGCTGTAATTTCACTATAAGAGTATCTTTAAACTAAGTTTTCATCTTATGCTTGAGAAAATACTCATAAATATGTTAAACCAAGGTAGGTGACAGGAAGTTCTTTTCCTAATAAGCACTGATTTTTGTCACCCTGATCACTTTCTCCAACAGTTGTTGCAACCTTTTCTCCCATCGCAGTGTTTCTCCTGCTCTTTTGTGTTCTTCATGCGTGTGAAACTCCAGATGTCCTGATAACTATGTCACAGGGACATGCCAAACTCATAGTTTCTCTAGGCTGACACGACAAAATAATTTTTTACAAATCAATGAAGATACCGAAGGCCCAACAGATTTGTCACGACATCAACAGTAAGGGATTGTTTATCCAATACTTCAGTTTCATATTGTATGAGTCTCATCAAAATACAAAATAATAGAGAAATCCTACTCAAAAAAAGAGAACATGTATATCAAAGGCACTCCATAGCCTAGAAGCCGCATACCAAGTCTGTTGTGATTGCTTGTGCATAAAAAGATACATATACACATATATCATAATTAATATAAGTGGTGAAGTGATCAAGCTAAACAAAAAGTGGATTTACTATTGACCGATTACTTGGTACTGTCAAAGGTTACTAAACTCTAAAGACAACAAATCAGGAATACTGTCCAATAATTTACAATAAGCGCAATCCTATCTGTACACACTAGACTGACAGGGAAAATACCATTTATTCATTTAATGGCAACGAGAGAACCAAAATAAAAAGACAGACAAAAGATAAGATCGGGATAATAAAACTATTGGCAATCAAAACATGGGCTAGATAAATGACACTCACCACCACCATACATTTTGAATATAGACGAATGCAGAGAGAAGCCCGATAACTGCAATCCACCTTTGAAATTAAAAAAAAAAAAGGAGTGCAAGTCAGCTATTTTAATTTGGATCCATAAACCAAACCCAATAAAGACCTAAGGTAGTGCCTGTATGCATGGAATAATCCAGCATGGATAGCATATCCAGGGCCGGTACAGAAGAGGGCTAGTCGGTTATTTATGGTGAGGTTTTGTTGTACTTGAATAGGAAGGATGGATATTTGATAGCATACTGCAAGCTGAATTATTCTTGATAGGTTGTCTACTTCCCTTCCAATGAAGTTTTCAACACATTGTCCACTGATAGTTTGACGTTGTACATAATTAATAACTGAGCAGTGTGATGGTTCCAATTCAAGTATAACAACATAATCTGCCTTGCTGAAGCATCCTTGCCACGGTACTTACATGCTCAAAGCAAGCTCCTTCAGACAATAACCAGGGGCAGAGCCAAAGGGGGACCAGCAAGTACCATGGCTCCCCCTGAGGTTTTGAAAAAAAAAAAATTACCTATCAAAATTTAAGTTTGGTCCTCTTTTGCAAAAAAACGGTTTGCCCTTGTGAAAAAATAAAATAAAATAAAATTTCATTTGGTAAGTCGTTGGACTGTCTCCACCCACCCCCCCTTTTCCTCTTTCCACCACCCTTGACAGAAAAACAAAATCCTGGCTCCACGGCTGACTATAACATTGGGTTTGACAGACGCAGACTCTACTAACTCATGGTCCACACTCACAAACCCAGCTCGACACAGAAGGTCGTCCATACAACCATAACCCATCCTGGTCCCCTTGAGCATGCATAATAATATTTTATGACAGTAAAACCTTCGAAGACATTTCATCAAACAATTTGAATGCACAATGAATATGACCAAAGAACCAAAAAATTTCAGAATAGCAGTTTGTATGATCAAACCCCATCTTCAGAATGTGGGCATGCACTATGTTGTCTTCAGAGGACCTTGTCAGAAGGATAAACCAAGAGAGGAAACCAACACGCAAAAATTTACTGAATGGAGAAAGGGAGGAGGAAAGAGAGAGAGGGGAGGTCATCCTCTCTGTTGTGTGAGAATACCACTTTATATCATAATCTCTCTCAATGGTGCACCTGGAGCTGATACAGGACCAGCCCTTCGGTGTAAGCAGAGACACACGCGTCAACCAGAACTCTTGGTCGCTCCAGCCGTGTCTCTAGGTGGCACTCCTTTCGGTGCATTCTATTCAAGGAAGAAGACGAGGGCTAGGCGTCGGCGCCATCCAAGGCTGGTCGGGCGTATCCAAGAAAGCGAAGAGAGAAAAGTCTAACGCGAACCTAGCATGCATCCTCGGAGGAAAGGATGAAAGAAGCAAAAAATAAGGCCCTAGTGGGAAAGAAGGAAGTAAAATAACACCGACTTTTGGACGCGATTGAGAAGGATCTACGGGAGAAACCTCGGAACGTGACCAGAGAAGGATCAAAGCAGTCGTTAACCAACCATAAAGTAGAGACGGAAAGAGAGAGACCTTCGCAGCGTGGCACCCTGAGTTGCAGCGTAGCCCTGGCCCCTCCCTCGAGTAGCCCTCGGCCTCCTTCTCTCTCTCGAGCTCCCTCGATGCAGCGTTTGATGGAAGACGGAATTCCAACTCTTCCTTGCTCTGAAAGCAAACTTCAATCGTGGTAACAACAGTCACTCCAAAACTCAATAACTTGGTTGTGTTGTATGGATAACCAGAGCACAATCTTTTCCGTCACAACAGGAAAAAGGAGGGAAAGGAATCCTCGATTTCAACGGACTAAACGACGATTTTAGGGAGCGATTTCAGTGGTAGTGGCCAAGAGCCCTACCCATTCATCTCGTAACTGCAAGGGGGCCCACTTGCAGTTACGAGCTTTAATGCTCACCTAAAATCTCTCACTCACTCTAACCGCTGCTGGATTTGGGGAAAACCTAAGGAGCTGGTTATTTATATCCAGCAACATTATATGAACGTAATGGTATTTCACCATTATATGTTTACTCTTTGAGCTAACAGCTCCATTTTTCATAAGAGATATCGCTGCCTGATTATCACAATACAGCTGAACAGGTTCATAAACAAGATTTAATTTCAGGTCTTTCAAGAACCGATTTATCCTGACAGCAAAGGTAGTTGCAACATTGCATGCTACATACTCTGCTTCCTGAGTGTGTTGAGCAACACATCCTTGTTTCTTACAGGACCAGGCTATTGCTCCCACTTGACCATGAGACCGCCAGTTTGCTTCCACTCTATGTCGGTTTTCCTTATTCAATTTGTTACGTGGTTTTCCTTAATTGGCTTATCCAACGTAACCTAAACCTTTTTCAAGGTTTACAGTGAGGTTTTTCATTCAATGGTTTTTCCTTCGCAACATTTCAAATATATCTTAGCCCCATATGAGCTACATGTTTCGAAAACAAGTCTTCAGATATTCCCTTGGTTAAAGGATCCGCCACCATATCATTGGTAGGCAAATACTCAACCGAGATTTCATTTTTCTCAATCATTTCATGAACGTAATAGTATTTCACCCTTATATGTTTACTTTTTGAGCTAACAGCTCCATTTTTCATAAGAGATATCGCTGCCTGATTATCACAATACAGTTGAACAGGTTCATGAACAATATTTAATTTCAAGTCTTTCAAGAACCGATTTATCCAGACAGCAAAGGTAGTTGCAACATTGCATGCTACATACTCTGCTTCCTGAGTGTGCTGAGCAACACATCCCTGTCTATGTCACAATGGTACGGGTACGGGTACGGCATTTTTTAAAATCATGGTACGGGTACGGCGACTATTATATATAATTAATTCAAAAAAATAGTTATTATATATAATTAAACTATAATTATTATATATAATTAAACCACAAGTAACTTAAAATCATCATTTTTTTAAGTTATAATGAGACTTCTTATGTTAAAATAAAAAAAAAATAAAAAACAAGTAAAAAAAATCATGATTTTTGAGTTTTTTTTGTAATTATGATTTTTGGATCTGGATCCGACCCGGATCCGGACAGTACCAGAACGTACCGCCGTACCGGTACCCCCGTACCGGTACGTGGTACGCCACCAAAGTGGCGTACCACTGCGACTTAAATCCATGTTTCTTACAGGACCAGGCTATTGCCCCACCTCCAAAGAGGAATACATAACCAGAAGTAGATTTACTATCATCTTTGCATCCTGCAAAATCCGCATCTGAATAGCCAACTAAGGTCAGCTCATCAGTTTGGTAGGACAATTTCAGTCCTTTTGTTCCTTTAATATACGGAAAAATCCTTTTGACTGCTTGCCAATGAGGTCATCCAGGATTACTTTGATAACGACTTACCAAACCGATGGGAAAGCTTATGTCTGGTCTGGTACAAAGCATTAAATACATCAGACTGCCAACTGCTTGTGCGTATGGAACATTTAATTTTTGTTGTCCTTCACCAGGACAATCACTCCTGCTTAAGTTTGCTCCTTTCGCTATAGAAGTCCCAATTGGTTTGCAGTCTAACATACGAAATTTCTTCAAGATATAATCAATATTAATTTCTTGTTCAGCCAAGTCTTCGTTTTGACAATCATGTCGTTATCATTTCCTGTTAGTAATATGTCATCAACATATAATGATAGAATACAGAAAAGGCTCCCACTTTTCCAAACATACACACAGTGGTCTAGTTGGTTTGCAACAAACCCAAGTTTTGTAATTGCATTGTGAAAAGCAAAATACCACTGCCTAGGGGACTATTTCAATCCATACAACGATTTATTGAACTTGTACACTTTGTCTTCTTTTTCCTTGATGACATATCCCTGTGGTTGAGTCATATATATGGTTTCTTTCAACTCACCATTCAGAAAAGCAGTCTTCACATTCATCTGACAAATATCCAAGTCATAGAATGTCGCGACAGCCAATATTATTCTGATTGATGCGAATTTTGCAACCGGCGAATAGGTCTCTGAATAATCAATTCCTTCCATTTGGGAAAAACCTTTCGCCACTAGTCTGGCTTTGAATTTTTCGACTGATCCATCAGCTTTATATTTCTTCCTTAGCACCCATTTACATCCAATGGGTTTTCTGTCATTAGGAAAATCTACTAATTCCCAGACTTTATTCTTTTCTATGGATTCAATTTCTTCATCCATAGCATTCACCCAATCCGACGATTCATGCGAGCTTATGGCTTCATCATATGTCAGATTGTCAGACATTTCGTCAATATCTGCTAAATAGCATAGCTCCTCTGCCAGATATACATAATAATCATTCAAATATGAAGGAGGAGATCTAGGTCTTTTATGACCTGATAACGTTTGAGATGACGAGATATTCATATCAGCTTGTTCATGAACCTGTTCAACTGTATTGTGATAATCAAGCAGCGATATCTCTTATGAAAAATGGAGTTGTTAGCTCAAAGAGTAAACATATAATGGTGAAATACCATTACGTTCATGAAATGATTGAGAAAAATGAAATCTCGGTTGATTATTTGCCTACCAATGATATGGTAGTGGATCCTTTAATCAAGGGAATATCTGAAGACTTGTTTTCGAAACATGTAGCTCATATGGGGCTAAGATATATTTGAAATGTTGCGAAGGACAAACCATTGAATGGAAAACCTCGCTGTAAACCTTGAAAAAGGTTTAGGTTACGTTGGATAAGCCAATTAAGGAAAACCACGTAACAAATTGAATAAAGAAAACCGACATAGAGTGGAAGCAAACTGGCGGTCTCATGGCCAAGTGGGAGCAATAGCCTGGTCCTGTAAGAAACAGGGATGTGTTGCTCAGCACACTCAGGAAGCAGTGTATGTAGCATGCAATGTTGCAATTACCTTTGTTGTCTGGATAAATCGGTTCTTGAAAGACTTGAAATTAAATCTTGTTCATGAACCTGTTCAACTGTATTGTGATAATCAGGCAGCGATATCTCTTATGAAAAATGGAGTTGTTAGCTCAAAGAGTAAACATATAATGGTGAAATACCATTACGTTCATATAATGTTGCTGGATATAAATAACCAGCTCCTTAGGTTTTCCCCAAATCCAGCAGCGGTTAGAGTGAGTGAGAGATTTTAGGTGAGCATTAAAGCTCGTAACTGCAAGTGGGCCCCCTTGCAGTTACGAGATGAATGGGTAGGGCTCTTGGCCACTACCACTGAAATCGCTCCCTAAAATCGTCGTTTAGTCCGTTGAAATCGAGGATTCCTTTCCCTCCTTTTTCCTGTTGTGACGGAAAAGATTGTGCTCTGGTTATCCATACAACACAACCAAGTTATTGAGTTTTGGAGTGACTGTTGTTACCACGATTGAAGTTTGCTTTCAGAGCAAGGAAGAGTTGGAATTCCGTCTTCCATCAAACGCTGCATCGAGGGAGCTCGAGAGAGAGAAGGAGGCCGAGGGCTACTCGAGGGAGGGGCCAGGGCTACGCTGCAACTCAGGGTGCCACGCTGCGAAGGTCTCTCTCTTTCCGTCTCTACTTTATGGTTGGTTAACGACTGCTTTGATCCTTCTCTGGTCACGTTCCGAGGTTTCTCCCGTAGATCCTTCTCAATCGCGTCCAAAAGTCGGTGTTATTTTACTTCCTTCTTTCCCACTAGGGCCTTATTTTTTGCTTCTTTCATCCTTTCCTCCGAGGATGCATGCTAGGTTCGCGTTAGACTTTTCTCTCTTCGCTTTCTTGGATACGCCCGACCAGCCTTGGATGGCGCCGACGCCTAGCCCTCGTCTTCTTCCTTGAATAGAATGCACCGAAAGGAGTGCCACCTAGAGACACGGCTGGAGCGACCAAGAGTTCTGGTTGACGCGTGTGTCTCTGCTTACACCGAAGGGCTGGTCCTGTATCAGCTCCAGGTGCACCATTGAGAGAGATTATGATATAAAGTGGTATTCTCACACAACAGAGAGGATGACCTCCCCTCTCTCTCTTTCCTCCTCCCTTTCTCCATTCAGTAAATTTTTGCGTGTTGGTTTCCTCTCTTGGTTTATCCTTCTGACAAGGTCCTCTGAAGACAACATAGTGCATGCCCACATTCTGAAGATGGGGTTTGATCATACAAACTGCTATTCTGAAATTTTTTGGTTCTTTGGTCATATTCATTGTGCATTCAAATTGTTTGATGAAATGTCTTCGAAGGTTTTACTGTCATAAAATATTATTATGCATGCTCAAGGGGACCAGGATGGGTTATGGTTGTATGGACGACCTTCTGTGTCGAGCTGGGTTTGTGAGTGTGGACCATGAGTTAGTAGAGTCTGCGTCTGTCAAACCCAATGTTATAGTCAGCCGTGGAGCCAGGATTTTGTTTTTCTGTCAAGGGTGGTGGAAAGAGGAAAAGGGGGGGTGGGTGGAGACAGTCCAACGACTTACCAAATGAAATTTTATTTTATTTTATTTTTTCACAAGGGCAAACCGTTTTTTTGCAAAAGAGGACCAAACTTAAATTTTGATAGGTAATTTTTTTTTTTCAAAACCTCAGGGGGAGCCATGGTCCTTGCTGGTCCCCCTTTGGCTCTGCCCCTGGTTATTGTCTGAAGGAGCTTGCTTTGAGCATGTAAGTACCGTGGCAAGGATGCTTCAGCAAGGCAGATTATGTTGTTATACTTGAATTGGAACCATCACACTGCTCAGTTATTAATTATGTACAACGTCAAACTATCAGTGGACAATGTGTTGAAAACTTCATTGGAAGGGAAGTAGACAACCTATCAAGAATAATTCAGCTTGCAGTATGCTATCAAATATCCATCCTTCCTATTCAAATACAACAAAACCTCACCATAAATAACCGACTAGCCCTCTTCTGTACCGGCCCTGGATATGCTATCCATGCTGGATTATTCCATGCATACAAGCATGACATGGACAGGATGCGACCAAGTATAGTTCTAAAAAGGATGCCTAATAACAGGAACTTTTGCAATTTTAAGTAAGCACACATCCACCTACATACAGACCTTTCAAGCCAGCTAGGAAATCAGATCATCACACGCGTTATACTCCACCCAGCTAAGCTGCGCAGATCATCAATAGCAGATAACTTATAAAAGTTGTATGTGTCGGTAGATCCTACTGTAAATGCATGATTGCCTTTCACCAGAAATGTGCAGTAAATGAATAAGTTCATATATAAACAAAAGGAAGGCAATGGCAACAGATCATGACGGAGGGCAATAGCATTGTTTGTGCTTTTGTATCATTTCAGCACCACCGACAGGTTTGAACACTCGACAATGTCCAATGCATGATGATATAACCAACAAAAGGAGGGCAATACCAACAGATCATGAAGGAGTTCGCTGTCTTCACTATACAGAGGCTAAAATCGAAACTTAGGGGATTTGAGATATACCAGAAGTTGACAAAACGAGGGCAATAGCAACAGCGACCGGCGATAGGAGAATGCAGCTTTCTATGCCCTGTCTTCCCTGCCAGTAAGATGCCATATCAAAATATATTAGGGCAATAGAGAAAGGGAGAACATAAGGGCATCAGAGAACAAGAGAGAAGGAGAGAAAGGGAGAAAGAGAGAAAGAGAGAACAGACCTTCGACCGTGATTAGGGCAGTAGTTTGGGAGAAGAAGAGGGCACCAGAGAGGAAGAGAGAAGGGGGGAAAGATCAACAACAGAGAAGCGGCGACGGCGGAGCGGCGACGGTTGGAGCAGCCTCTGGTGCGACGGTGGGAAGGCGAGCGGGTGGAAGGCGAGCGGCGGGACCTGTTCGAGCGGAGGTAGGGCGTCGGGCTGAAATGAGATGTGTCGGGGGGGGGGGGGGGGGGGGGGGGGGGGGGGGGGGGGGGGGGGGGGGGGGGGGGGGGGGGGGGGGGGGGGGGGGGGGGGGGGGGGGGGGGGGGGGGGGGGGGGGGGGGGGGGGGGGGGGGGGGGGGGGGGGGGGGGGGGGGGGGGGGGGGGGGGGGGGGGGGGGGGGGGGGGGGGGGGGGGGAAACGGAAGAGCGCGTGGGAAAGAGTATTTCAAAATAATTTAACCCAATAGCTTCTAAACATTTAGACCAACCAAACAGGCCATTCACGATGAGAAACGAAAGTGATGCAAAATGGTTTTATGTTAACCTTAAGCACATCTCTTGTTTGAGTCTAATCTATAGGAACGCATGGATCCAAGCAGTAAGGGCAACAGCAGATGGAAACGCAGAGACATTTGGGCGAACCAAAGAGGCCTTTCATGGGAAAAAGGAAGGTGAAACTAATCTGTTATTGTTCATTAAGCACAAGAGATGGAAATGCAAATTCTTGGTAGCGCGTAGCTCGGATGTATGTGAACATTTTGAGATTTATGTTCAAATGGCGTATGAAACATGGTACATCCATCAACCAGAGTGTCGTCAGTTCAAATAAATAGTGTTCAGCCACAAAAAATCGAACTGACTACCAAAACTCCAGACCCACTAGGTATGATAAGCCCATGTGAGGTATGGAATGGTCATTCAATTAAATGTGTTTGGTGGCAATGGACGATTAGTGTGAATGTAAATGAGGGACACTTAGACGGATGTTATCACCAGATCTAAGTGGAGTTAAGGTCCGACAGCCCTTCATTTAACATTAAATCTATGGTTTTTTGTATGTATCCATGTTATTGATATCATCATTAAAGATCTCGCAAGACAATGTGTAGTAGAACCCAAAATCGGCCACGAGGGAGGGGGGGCGCCTAGGCCATGGCCCCACCCTAACAAATGAAAAAAATATATATAGTGTGAAAGTTGAATTTTTTTTTTTTGCCTCTGTATTTTTTAACTGTAAGTTCGGTTTGGCCCTACCCAAATTCAACTCACATAACTCGGTTCCCATTTGGCCTTCCCTTACAACTAATCCTGGCTCTGCCCCTGCATGAGATAGACATGGTTCGCCATCCTCAGCCTATTCCAGTAGCAGCTGTATACATGAAATCAACAAAGAAGCTCGAAGACATGACAAGTAACGTAGATTATAACACGTAAACTCAATAAATTTGCACAAAAGCTAGTAGCATTATTCGGGATTTTATACTTACATCGAATAGAGACGTTTTTGATACTATTTTACACAACATTAATTCATTTTGTCGACAGCCAATGTATCCCTCGTGACCTCGACCATATATACAAAATGCGTTTCAGACATGCAATGTTTATTACAAAGACTGTAAACCATAGCTCGACCGAGTCAAGATGTAGATATCTCCCACGGGCTGTGTGGAATAGGCTCGTAAGAGCAACACGCGCCTCGTATGAATCATAAATTTATGCAATACGTGCCTCCAAATCATCCACAACATTGCATATTATTTGAAGACCCATGATTATGTTGGTACTACGTGTACTTTCATGAAGTCCATGCTTTGTCTACAACACAACGGCTAAGCAAATACTTTGATTGCACAAATGGAAAAAGCATTAAATCATAGAGATAGAAAACAAAAAAGGGTCAAATTACAAGTGTGTCGACATTACCAAAACAATATCTATCTAATATTCACATGACTGTGGCAAAAAAATCAGTGTGAAGTAGCTAAGTGGCCTTTGCTTTGGATTACGAGCTACCACATATGATATAAATTTTGGGTGTGCTCACCTATTGGCTCACCATTAGGTATTCAATCAGAGCTTCATTTGTTAATTATTCATAGTAATTAGTGAGTGTGAACAACCTTGTTATGTTGTTGAGGTGTTTGAAGCTGAAAAGTTTTAAGTTGGGGTTACTTAGAAGATGCGAAAACTCCTCCTATTTCCCTATGCTAGTTTAAAGTTTAAAGCGTTTAATATATTTTTACGATAAGCTTAATTATAAAATAAAATTAGAATACAAGCAAACAAGTACATAAATTTACAATATTTGCAAATAATTACCTAGTGATGCATCGGTTGATCGGGGATCTTGTCTTTTATATATTATTAATCTGGGTCTGTTTATGAATCGAGAAACAAAGGCCGACTTCTTGCCATCGTGTGCTACCGGTAGACTAGAACCCGAGGGGACGACGAGCGCGGGGGCGCGGAGAAGAGAGAGAGGTTGCAATGAAACGAAGTTCGGAAGGGAAGCGATCTCTGCGCTCTTCCTCGTCGGAGTGGTGGTACTGGTGGGCGCGCTCAGGAGCCTTCCTACTGTTTGTGCTGCCTCTTGGTGTTGCTCTCTGCGTCGCGGATGACCAATCGAATTGCCTCATGGTGTACAAAAGCGGTGGCGCTCCGGCGGTCTTCCGGTCGCCAAAGTGCTCGAGGTGGCGTCCTCCAGCTGAATATCGTCGTGCCGATTGCCACGTGACATCGCTTCAGGGGCGGAGGCGGAGCCAGGAGGATCGAGCATTCTGCGCCTTGAATACCAGAATTCCATTACCCGGTATGCAGCAGATTTCCCAAGTTTTGTTGGACGAATTTCTAGGGTTGCTATGCACGTCGATGGATTTCGGGCTGGCTGTCATTTCGTGTAATTTTCATTTCTGTTGATAATATTCAGACAATTAGATGCGCAATACCGCTTAATTTTATATCGGTGGACGCTAGTTTTCAATAGGTTAAGTGGTTGGATTGCTGGAATCTTTAACTTTTGGAGCAAGCTTTGTCCTCTTTTATTGTCGTCTTCATTAGAACAAGGTGCTTATTTTGATCAACTCTGTAGCGATTGGAATTTGTTCTTGATGGGCTATGTGCCTAAGTCGTGTCGAAGCTATTGACTCTTGAGCAGGATTTAACATTCACGTGGTGATCCTCTTTTTAGGACTTTGTAATATGGATTGCCAGGTTGTGGCGATTCAGGACGGAGATAGAGCCAAGTGGATCGCCCCGTCTGCACCCTTGGTACCAGGGTTTCTTCCCCACCAGGTTTAATTATAGGATTTCGATGCATGGGGATGAATTTGTAGGACATGAACATTTATGCGATATAATCGTTCTCTGCATTGGTTGTACCTTATATGGGTTATGTTGCTCATGTCCGTAGAGGTGGTTACTGGCTTTTGAGCAGCCTAGCTCCTGAATTGCTGGAAATCGTGGATGCTTGAGCAAGTTTGTCCTCTCTAGAGTCACCCTTTTGTACCGCAATCCGATCCTTAATTTTGTTCAAGTATGTGGATATTAATCCTAGCGCTTGATCAGCTAGGCACCGCACTTTTTTCTTTTAAAGCTATTGGTCGTTAAGTAGGTGTTGTCATTGCTTGGTGATCAATTTTTAGGAGGAATAGATGTTGAGTTTAGCTTAGATGTGTAGAGATGATTTGATACTTACTTTGTTTATGCGCCAGTTTTAGTTGGATGACTACATGACTTGTTGGAGTCCAGTGAACCTTAACAATTTTTTGTTTTTACGGATTTGTCAATTACTAGAAGCACTGGATGCTTAGATTAGCTTGTTTCACTAGTTTTCAATGGGCCACAACTTTGAATAGTTCCTGATTTATTCTTAAGGAGTTGTTTTTTTTTTTGTTTGGCTGTGGATTATTTCAAGTGTTCAGATTACTCTAAAGTTAATTAATCCAATGGAGGTTTTTATCTTTTCATTGGATTGTCATCAGTTGGACTAATTTTGATGCTTATTTCACTTTATTCAGAAGGTAAAGTTATCTTTCTCACCATGCAACTGATTTCTTATGGACTAAAGTCACTAAACAGTCCTCTTCTTCAGATGGCAAAGAAAGGACTAAAAAGACTATACTACAAACACGTGATGTCATAAACAATGAAAAAAGTGTAAAATTTACGATGATTTGAAGCTTGAAAGTAGCTATTTGTAAAAATAATGATATGACAGTGATGCTCTTTCCTCATTCTAGCGCTCTTATTACTATGACTTCATGTGGAATGCATGGTAACTGTATATCCCCTAGAATATCATAGTTAATTATATAAACAAAGATTGTGAATGTATGATAAAACAAAAAGAGAGAATGAAACATCCTTAGAAAGTATGTGGTGTCATTCACTCACTATGATATGCAGCTTATCTAAAGGCAAATATTGCAAGATTTTGTTTGCACTCTGACGTTGACAAAAGCATGATTCGTTCTTCCGTTGATGTAATATAGTAGCAACCTCTGGTTCATGTGAACATTATCTTAAGGATGCCACATACATATTAGTGGGATCTGGCAGGGTTCATATGCCAAGTTTGTGGGCTTTGCAACATGGAATTTTTGAAAATGCCATTTGGCTATTAATCTGCATTAAGCTGCTATTTGGTTCTGATTTCAATATTTCATGGATTGTGCGTGATGAAGCTGTCTTATTAAGTGTTTAATTTATTCACAATTCGCAAACTGTACCACTTTGATACAATGAAAATTTTGCCTATCAAAATTGTCTTATAGGTCACTCACCTGAATCACATTTTCCAAAATTGTGCTGGAGAGTGTTTGAGTTATCTTTTCCCATATGCAAGCCCTTAGACTGTTAGTTCATGCGATGTTTTTGCTCCAGTTAGTGCAACAAAAGATGTGCTATATCATGTTTATTTTATAATAATATTCATCTTTCCTGTCTGCTTCGTTCACTTTTTTCATTCTCACATTTCAATTTTGGTCTTACCTGCAGGCAGAAAAGGGCCTAAAGAGATCAATGTGGGACTAGTAGCAGTTTTCGATGGTCACAATGGTGATGAAGCTAGTGAGATGGCTTCAAAACTTCTTCCTGAATATTTTTTTCTCCATTTGTATTTTATTCTCGATGGAATATACACTTCTGCATTAAGGAAAGCTTCTGGAAGGTTGTCACTGGATGGAAAAATGGAGTTAACTGTTCCAGGATTTGATTGGTCATGGAATTCAAATGAGCATGCCTTTTATTTTGAAAGGCTCGTAACCTCTTCTGTTACATATTTAGATTTTGTAGTTTGAGGGACCAAACTATGAGTTTTTCCCCATCAGTTGTTTCTGCTGCTTTGTCGGTAGTAGCTAACAGATATTCAGTGTTTACATTGCAGACCTGAACAGATTCTATCTAGGGTGTTCGACAAATCATTCCACTTGGAGATTTTGAAGAAATCATTGCTTCATACAGTCCATGATATTGATGCAGCATTTTCCAAGGCAATCAGAAATTATTGCTGTCTTTTTCTGGGTGGAAAATAAACAACCTTATACTAACTGTAATGATCTCACATGGTACCCAAATTCAGGAAGCCTATGACAACAAGTTGGAAGCTGGATCCACAGCAACTATTATTATTAAAGCTGACGATCAAGTTTTAGTTGCCAATATAGGAGACTCAAAGGCCCTTCTCTGTTCAGAGTGTTCAAGTTCCTGTAAGAAGACAAATGGTCGTACACTTCCTTCCTTTTGTTTATCACTTCCACTGTTGTTTATTTTTCTTGGCATAAGTTACACACTTACAGACAGTTTAGAGTTGGCTGCTATTATTCTGATGCAGTCACGCTAATGCTTTTTCAGATTATACTTCTTTAAGAGAACTATAAATAATGAGATGATGTCTTAGATAAATCTTGAATATATAACAGGCCATTGGAGGTATCTAGGTCAAGCATTGGATAGTGATAGTGGTGCTATGCGAAGAAGAAGGAACTATAAGCTCTCGCATGATGGTGACTCAACATGCTTTTGTGTTAAAGAGCTAACTGAGGACCATCATCCTGATAGGAATGATGAAAGATCTCGTGTAGAAGCTGCTGGAGGTTATGTTGTGGAGTGGGGAGGGGTTCCTCGAGTCAATGGAGAGCTAGCTGTTTCGAGAGCTATTGGTGATGTTTCATTTAAAAGGTATGGATACTTACTCTTCTTGAAATTCTGGTTGAAAGAAGAACCACATTGCAAAGGAATTCTGGAAGTTAGTTAAGTTTTTTAAATGCATTATTGATTTGTTTAACTGGTGTCATATGGCTCTAAAGGGTATGAACCGAGAACTGATGGAAGATTGGCCTTTGTTTTGAGGAAATTATTGTTAAAATAAAAACATAGACCAAGGTAATTGTGGAGATTGGTTTGTTTTTGTTGAATAATAGAGGAGAACGAGAGAGAAAGAGAGAGGAGAACGAGAGAGAGAGAGAGAGAGAGAGAGACGGCAAAAAGAAAAGTTACTTAATCGTGTGCTCTAATCTCTACTTAAAGAGAGACTAGGGCACGGCTGTACCAACTTACAAAAGAGAGACATATAAAAAGGAAAAAGACATAAAAGAACCCTAACTTTT
>JAANDH010002068.1:0-19109 GCA_011799765.1 Nymphaea thermarum | reverse complement strand
GAGAACTGCACCTCTATTTGTTCATCCGGATTGAAGCTTGAGGGTGTTTGATGATTAGAGCAAAATTGTGGAATTTTAAAATTAGATTTTCATTTTCGATGACATGAGAACTATGTTATAGAACAAAAAATTTTAATTCTAGAATTATATGCTCATTCTTAAATTAGAATTTTTTGGAATTGTGATTCTATCCTAAGAGCTGGAATTATGATTCCATAATTTTAGATTTTTTTTTCATGAAGATGAAATTCATTGAAGCAGACCCCAAGAAAATGGAAGGAAAAAAAAAAAAAGCAAAGCAAGAACAAAGATAAAAACCATGCTGCTGACAATTACAGTCGACATAGACCCTCCCCTCATAAAAAATCAAGTGTATAAACAAGACAGTGGTACAGAGTTATTATTGTCTTGCCAGTGGTACAGAGTGTCTCCTTCCATTTAATTTAAAAAACAAGACAAAAACGTAATTTTAATGTGAAAAAGTAATCCAACCATTCTCCCATGCCCTTGTTGGTTATTATTCATATGTATAAAGAAAGTTTAGATCATTTTGTCATGGCTTGCATAAGCCATATATATGAGTTGGACATTAGATGGAGCAGCGACTGACTTTTGATATAATCATACTTAGTGGCCGTTTGACAACCATAACAAATTGTTAGTCTCATGAACTTGTCTCAAAAATTGGGATAGTTTAATGTGGAGCAAAGGCTTTAACCAAAATTATTTGCAGCTGGCCTTTGCTTTCCCATTGGAATCTCTCTCTCTCTCTCTCTCTCTCTCTCCCTCTATATATATATATATATATATATATATATATATATATATATATATATATATATATATATATATATATATATATATATATATATATATATATATGTGAATGGAAACAAGAAGAAAGTGATAGTAGACAGGGACATGTGAACCCACTTGCAAATAATGAAAAAGGGTATGGAAGGCGACTTGAGTCATCCATTTCTCTTATATCTACAGCTGCAGTCCTTGTGTGTCGGCAAACTGATTTCAAATGGGGTCGAGTTCTAAATTTCCACACACACACACATATATATATATACATATATATATGGGCCACGGCCATACAGGTACTTAATGAACTGCAGATTTCACCACTATGTGAAAATGAGTGGGATGAAATTGTTGGATTTCTGCTTCTTGCACCAATTGCTTTAAACCCTCAACTGCAGCCTTAATCAAGGAAACCCACATGAAAGCAAATAGCTAAAAGGCTGGTAACAAAATAATCCACTAATAAGGCGCCTCATGAACCTGAATCTCAGACATCTCAACCTTCAAGTCAGCCTCGACCAAACCATGTACATACAATCTTGCCTAGGTCCTTGAACGGCATTAGAGTAACCAAGGTCTATACCACTGCTATGCGTCCTTTACCCATTACCTATTGACATGATCTAACAAATCCTGATCACCAAAAGGATGCACTCAATAAGAAGGAGTGCTACATCAGACATTTAGTCCAATAGTTGCCCACAACCATCAGAGAGAGAGAGAGAGAGAGAGAGAGAGAGAGAGAGATTGAAAAGGAGAGAAAAAAAGATCTTAATTTAGAAATTGAAAAAAAGGAGAGAGAGGAGCAAAGGGAGAGAACTATTAATAAAGGACAAAAAAAAGTTCTAAGAGAGAAATTGATGAGAGAAAGAGATTAAAAAAAAAGGATAAATAAAGGGGAGGGAAAAAGAGATTAATAAGAGAGAGAGAGTGTGTGTTGGTGGTGTAAAAATAGATTTTTGATATTCTAGATTGTATCAAATATTTATAAAGATAATTATGCAAAAAACATTGTAGCAACTTTTATTTTGAATTTAAATTTGTAGTGTATATATATATATATATATATATATATATATGCACCGTTGCGTCCCCTATGTGTCTCTGGTGATGTTGCGTATTTTTTCTCTATGTGGTCTAGTATTATAAGCAAGTGACCAAGAAAGCTGTTGCATCTATTACTACCACTGCCTAAATTACCAAAGGCTACGAGTCAATGGTAATTGTAGGCAGCCTGCTCTTTATCATTACTTCTTGCTTTGCCTTTATTTCCCTCATAATTAAATAAAAGAAAGAGAAAAGGAAACTTTAAGAGGAAAATCAAAGAGAGAGAGGGGAAAGAAGAAGAGCGTGAAGAGAGAGGAAGAAATTAATAAAAGAGAAAGAAAAAGATATTTTAAGAGACATCCAAAATAGAGAAGGGAGAGAGATTAATAAAAAAAGAGAAAAATAGATTTTAAAAGACAAATCAAAGAGAGAGAGAGAAATCAAGAGGAGAGAGATGGGTTAAGAAAAGAGATATTTAAAGAGAAAAATCAAAAAGTGAAAAAGAATGGGGAGAGAGAGAAACCTAAGAAAGAGAGAAAAAATTAATAGAAAAAGAGAAAGAGATTTTAAGAAAGGAATCAAAGAGAAAATCATTAATAAAAAAGCCAGAGAGAGAGAGAGAGAGAGAGAGAGAAAGTTTTATAGAGAAGTCAAAAAGTGAGAAAGAAAAAAAAATGAAGAGAGAAAAGCGTAAGATCAATAAAAGTGAGAAAAAGAGGTTTTACGAGAAATCGATGAGAGAAAGAGAGAGATAATGAGGTTAATAAAAGAGAAAAAATATAATTTGAAATATTAATCTAATAGAGGGAGATACATAAAAGAGAGAAGAAAGATTTTCATTTAAGAATCCACGAAAGGCAGAGATGGGGGCAAAGGGAGAAAACTATTAATAAAGGAGAAAAAAGAAGATGTTTTAAGAGAGTAATTGAAGAGAGAGACAGACATTTAGAAAAGGGATAAGTCGAGGAGAGGGAAAAAGAGATTAATAAAAGAGAGAGAGAGAGAGAGAGAGAGAGAGAGAGAGAGAGAGAGAGTTAGTGGTGTAAAAATAGATTTTTGATATTATCATTTTCACATATTTATAAAAATAATTATGCAAAAAATATTGTAGCAAATTTTATGCTTGAATCTACTCATCTCTGGCGACGCTTGCCTATTTTAACTAGATTGAAGAGGAACATCTTGCTATTGAATCAAGCCCACTGCCTGCCCTGTTGTTTAAATTAAAGGGACTGAGAAAGCTGTTGCAACTACCACTCTTTCAACTTGACCTTTTTGAGAGGATGGGGGCCGAAGTCGATGGTCATTGTTGGAAGCCTGCTCTTTATTATTAGTTGTTGTTCTGCCTTTCTGTCCCTCCATCTAAAAATTGCTTCTCTTCCTCTGCTCTTCAATCTAGTGAGAAACAAAACAGGGGCGGAGATGGCGGGAGTAATAGGTGCTCTTGCAGAGACAGCTGTTTCCAATCTGTTGGGCGCTGTCACCAATTTGTTGAAAGAGAAGGCAGATGTTATATTGAATGCCAATGATGATCTAAAGAACCTACAGGAGAAGCTGAAATTTTATCAAAAGGTCATCAAAGATGCAGATTGCAAGCCCCTTTTAAGCAGCGAGCGTGACAGAAAGCTAGAGGGAGATTTCAAGGATGTTCTTTATGATGCCGAGGACATCATCGAAGAATATCGAAGCAAAATTGAGGTCACCAAGAAGGATAATGGTTCTACTTCAACAAACAAGGTATGCAAGTGCTTTGATGAACATGCTTCTTTTCCCTTGCAACTTGGCAACGAAATCAAAAAAATAAATGAAAGACTCGATGAAATAAAAAAGAATTGGGACAAGGATCTGCTCAAGCCAAAACCAAAAGAGTGTAGCCAAGACCATATTGGTGGACAAGATGACAACCCTCTAGTGACAACCCATCACATAGGTGCACAACCACCCATAGGCAGGGAGAATGATAAAAGGGTGATAGTAGAAAAACTCTTGTCCAATGGCTCATGGGAGAGAAATGTTTCTATTATCTCCATTGTAGGAGAAGGCGGGATCGGCAAGACTACTCTTGCAAAAATGGTCTTTAGTGAAGTCGAACAACAGTTCGGGGAACGCAGGTGGTGGGTTTGCGTTTCTGAGAGGCCAAACCATAAGGATTTATCGAGGAAAATACTGAAGGAAGTGTTCAAGGGATCTATAGCAGGTCTTGATGGTATCTGTGAAAGATTCTCCTCGTTGTCAAGGAGAAATCAATGGAGATTGACATCCACTAAAGTTGGCAAGAAGAATCGTCAATTGAGGAGCGAGTCAACTAAGGAAATAAATTTTGAATTCAAGCCTCGTGAACGTTGTGTCATTGTTGTATTACCATACTTAGATTACATGGTGTATCATTGTTGTATTACCATACTTAGACCACACGTTGCACTATATAAAGAGAAGAAGGACTCTTGCAAAATAACGCAAGAGAATTGGTATTCTATTGTGCTTCATCTTCTCTCTCTCTTGTGTCGATTGTTCGTTCATGGTATCAGAGCTTTAGGTTCTCTGTTATCGCTTGTCTGCAACCAGCGCTTGTTGTGGTTCTGTTTGCATCTCCCCTTTCCTGTTCAACTCTCCGCTGGTCTGCCCTGTTCTGTTTTTTAACAGGGTTGTGATATCTTGAAGTAGAAAATCGAGGTGCGATTTTCCAGAAGAGCTCGGATTGATCTGATTTTTGGTGCGTCCCTTCCTCAGGCCTCCAGCTACCTACAGTCCAAATTTCAAAGCAAACGGACCATCGGTTGATTTTCTACGATTTTTTGAAGGTAGCTGTATCCTGACCATATACCACCTGTGATAACCTGAACTAGAAAATCGGGGCATGATTTTCGAGGAGAGCTCGGATCGTTCTGATTTTTGGAGCGTCCCTTTCTCAGGCCTCTAGCTACCCACAGCCCAAATTTCAGAACAATCCGACCATCCGTTGACTTTTTATGATTTTTTGAAGGTGACTGTATCCTGATCATTTTACGAATTTTCCAAGCCACTGTCGTATTCTTGCCACTAACCACATGGCATCGTCCTCGTCAATCGCAAGTCTCGTCTCTGTGAAGTTAAACAGAGATAACTATTTGTTGTGGAGGAACCAACTTGAGTCTGTGATGATATCTCAAGATTTGATGAAGTTTGTTGATGGATCTGGTGAAGCTCCATCAGAAACGATTTTGAGAGATGGCAAAGATGAACTCAATCCTGAGTTCGCCATATGGAGAAAATCAGATCAATTGGTTTTGAGTTGGATCAAAGCCACCGTTTCCGAAGCTGTCCTTGGTCAAATAATCAGGACTCGCTCAGCGCGAGAAGCCTGGAAAGCACTGGAAAATTCCTATGGCTCGCCGTCTCCACTACGAGTCATGTTATTGAAGAAAGAACTGATGTTCATCAAGAAAGGTAACTCGGATATGACCTCTTACTTGCAGAAAGTTAAATTTTTAGTTGATTCTCTTGAAGCGGCTGGCTGTCATACACCAAATGAAGACTTAGTTCAAATCGTACTTAATGGACTTCCATCAAAGTATGAAAGTTTGATCACTTCTGTAGTCACGTCCTCAACAAAATTGCCTAGTTTTTCCGAGCTTTATGATCTTTTATTGAATCAAGAAACACGTCTTCAACTTATGAAACATGATATTGAGTCACCTATGGAAAGGCAAGTTACTATAACAGCCTTCAATACCTTTCGAGGCCGCGGACGTGGGCGCGGTCGAGGCTATTATCAAGGAAGAGGCGGCCGTGGTAGAAACCAGTCTTTTCAGCCAGCCCAAAATCAATTCCATAATCATCAAACGACTGGTTTTCAGACAAACAATCTCTCCCAGCCGAACCATCAGCAAACTGCCCTACCATCCAAGAAGATCATCGAGTGCCAATATTGTGGCCGTAAGGGTCACACAGCCAAGACGTGCTGGGATATTAATCCTCGCGCATTTTCAGCCTTAACGTTACAAGAATCAGGTGATGAATACTGGTATCCAGATACAGGGGCAACCAACAATATTGTCACGAGTGATGGAAATATGGAGAACAAGCAAGCATACTCAGGCTCCGAATCTGTAATGGTTGGAAATGGTAAGTGCCTCCCTATTTCTCACGTAGGGGACTTACAGGTTAATATTCAAGGGGCTGATTTTATTCTGAAAAATAGTTTGCATGTTCCTAAGATAGCACACAATCTGATTTCTGTGGGTCGTTTTACATCTGACAACGATTGCATTTTTGAATTTACTCCATCTGAATTTGTGATCAAGGACCACAAGACAGGAGCAATACTTCTTCGAGGACCGAAAACTAGTAATGGTCTTTACCCAGTTCAAGTAAAGACTAGATCTAGTGATGACATCAAGATAGCGTGTGTGGCTCAACAAATAAAGAAGGTTCGAGGGTCGTATGAGGAATGGCATCGGCGACTCGGACATGCCAATAGGAACATAGTATCTTTGCTTAATGCTCGCAGTTACATCTCAATAAGCAGTCCTATTCCGAAAAAGGTGTGTGAACACTGTCTAATTGGAAAGGCGCATAAGTTACCGTTTCCCTTGTCATTTTTTCATGCTGCTAAACCTCTTGAACTCCTTCACATGGATGTTTGGGGACCAGCCCCGGTAGAATCCAAAGATGGTTTTAAGTATTTTCTATTGATTGTTGATAATTATTCCCGCTTTACATGGTTGTTTCCATTGAAAAATAAAAGTGACGTATGTCAGTGTTTCGTCAATTTCAAAACTCTTGTGGAAAACCAGTTGGGAACTACCATCAAAACTGTTCAATCAGACAATGGCGGGGAATTTTGCAATAAAATTCTTGAAAACAAGTTGGAAAATCAAGGAATTATGCACCGTTTTTCATGCCCCTATACACCCGAACAAAACGAGATTGTAGAAAGGAAAAATCGACATGTAGTTGAAACAGGATTAAGTATGCTTCATGATGCTCAACTTCATCATCGGTTTTGGGTGGAAGCCTTTATAACTGCAGTCTATATCATCAATCGGCTGCCTACTCTCAAACTAGATCAGAAATCACCATTTCAAATGCTATTTAATCAAGTTCCCGATTATAGCTTTCTTCGAGTGTTTGGATCCAAGTGCTATCCACTATTGACGTTGAGTAATGACAACAAGTTTCAACCAAAGACAACTCCATGCATTTTTATTGGATATGGGAGTCGACACAAGGGATATGTATGTCTAGATCCAAAATCAAGGCGAATGATAATTTCTCGCCATGTTATTTTTGACGAGCACTCTAGAGGCTCTAGCAACACCAGTGATATCTCATTTCAAGAGGCTGATCTTCAACAGTGGGCATCACAATTTCATAGTGAGAGCAATACAACGGACCCAGGACAAGCCACAGTAAGCGACTCTCATACAGAAAGCATTGTCATTCCTCCAGCAATCAATATAGAGGGTCAACAAAGTGAGGATCAGACTGAAGCAATCCAAACTCAATCTGACGTGCCACATATGGCTGTTGTTCCAGATCAACCATCTACAAGGGCAAGCCAAAACATCATCCCCCTTACTCAACAGCCATTAACACACTCGCATAGAATGGTTACTGGTTCTATAACAGGTACGTCATCTCATACTCATAAAATGGTCACTCGGTCTATGACAGGCTCTCTCAAAACCAAAGTGTTCTCTGCTCAAAGAAAGATGGGAGTTGAACAGGAGCCAACTTCATTCAAGGAAGCCAGCAACGTTACTCATTGGATTAACGCTATGCAACAAGAAATACATGCGCTGCATAAAAATCAAACCTGGAATCTTGTCCCACGACGACCAGAGTATAATATTATTGATACGAAATGGATATACAAGATCAAACGCACTGCTGATGGTTCCATTTCAAGGTACAAGGCACGTCTGGTTGCTCGAGGATTCTTACAAGAAGCGGGGGTAGATTATTTGGAAACTTTCAGTCCCATGGTTAAGCCCACTACAATTCACGTCATTCTTACCATCGCTGTTCAACATGCATGGTCTCTTCGCCAGCTCGACTTTGATAATGCATTTCTAAATGGCTTTCTCCATGAAGACGTTTACATCGTCCAACCAGAAGGGTTTGAAGATCCAAGTTTTCCGTCTCATGTTTGCAAACTCAACAAAGCGTTGTATGGATTGAAGCAGGCCCCTCGAGCATGGTATCAACGCCTGAGTACCTTTCTCAGTGACATTGGATTTCAGGTATCTCAATCAGATGCATCTCTATTTATTTCTCACCAAGGATGTGAAAGGATATATATCTTAGTTTATGTTGATGATGTTATCATCACCGGATCGTCAAATGAGCTCATAGATCGAACTCTCGCCAAACTTAGGGCATCATTTTCAGTCAAGGACTTAGGTGATTTATCATATTTTCTTGGCATTGAGGTGACTCGGCAGCCAAACTATTTGGTTCTTCAGCAAGGAGCCTATCTTAACAATGTATTACAAAAAGCTAACATGACCAATGCCAAGCCTGCCCAAACACCTATGTCAACTGGCCATGTTTCGGGATCTAGCGCTCCATTCTCGGATCCTACTCTCTATCGGAGCGTGGTGGGAGCATTACAATATCTCACCCTCACACGTCCGGATGTAGCATTTGCAGTCAATCGAGCATGTCAATACATGCATCAACCTTTAGAATGCCATTGGAGTCTCATCAAGCGAATTCTCAGATATTTGCAGGGTACAAGCCAGCTTGGACTATGCATTCAAAAATCAAATCATCTTCACTTAAGCGCATTTGCCGATGCTGATTGGGCTGGAAATACTGAAGACAAAAAATCAACAGGTGGATGTGTAACATTCTTGGGTAATAATCTTATCTCCTGGGCATCTAAGAAGCAACGAACCGTAGCTCGTTCAAGTACAGAAGCTGAATATAAATCTCTCGCATGTGCTGCTGCAGAACTCCTATGGCTAAAAGCTCTACTGATCGAATTGGGCATATCATGCACTGGAACTCCAATATTGTGGTGTGACAATATAGGTGCATTATACTTAGCAGCAAACCCGGTTTTTCATGCTCGAACAAAGCACATCGAAGTTGATTTCCACTTTGTGCGAGATCACGTATCAAAGGGAAATATCTCAATACAGTTTATCAGATCATCCGAGCAAATAGCAGATGGACTGACCAAACCTCTTGGATCTACTAAGTTTAAAGAATTTAGAGACAAGCTGAGCATTGTCCCTGCCACGCTCAGCTTGAGGGAGCATGTGAAAGATTCTCCTCGTTGTCAAGGAGAAATCAATGGAGATTGACATCCACTAAAGTTGGCAAGAAGAATCGTCAATTGAGGAGCGAGTCAACTAAGGAAATAAATTTTGAATTCAAGCCTCGTGAACGTTGTGTCATTGTTGTATTACCATACTTAGATTACATGGTGTATCATTGTTGTATTACCATACTTAGACNGGGATCGGAGCTTTATATATGCATAGGTTGCCAATATTGCCAGAAGAAGAGAGTTGGAAATTATTTTTGAACAAGGCATCAAGGACCGAAAATGATTTGGCGAGCCACAATTTGCAAGATACTGCAAAAAAAATAGTCAAGAAATGCAGTGGGTTGCCACTTGTGGTCCAAACAGTTGGGTCCTTAATGAGAACAAAAAACATGGAAAAAGCAGAGTGGGAGGTGGTTGCGGATAGTGTGATTTGGGATTGGAAGATGCCTGCCTCATCCTCTTCCTCTCAATATGGTCCCATTATTCCTGGTCTCATACTGAGCTGCGATGGCTTGCCACCTTATTTGAGTAGTTGTTTTGTTTATTGCAGCATTTTTCCAAAGGATCATGAGATTGAAAGGGAGGGATTAATCATGCAATGGGTGACACATGGATTGATTGAGGAAAAGGAAGCCATAGATGTGGAAGTGACAGCAAACCAATACCTTGAAGATTTGATAAGGCGTTGCTTGATCGAAGAAACCCATGATAGATTTTATGGGGGCACTTATCTCAAATTGCATGAGAGCATGACCTTGCCTCGTATATAGGTGGAGAGGAATATAGTCATGCCTCTGCTACTGAACTCACCCGCCATCTGTCATTACTTGGTGTAGATGATGTAGAAGAAGCCATGCAATGTAACGTCCCAGAAGCAACAAATAAGGCACGGACATTATTGTTGATTGAATGCTTGCGTTGGGCGGAATTCACCAATTTCAAGTGGTTGAGGGTGTTGTCATTGAGGGGGTATTGGATGCATGAGCTACCGAACTCCATTGAATGCCTTTCACTTCTGAAATATCTCGATCTAAGCTGGTCTGAGGTGAGTCGATTGACTAGATCAATTGGCAAACTCTATAACTTGCAAACATTGGATTTGAGTTATGGTAAAATTGAAGAGTTGCCCGAGGAAATGGGCGAACTGTGCAACTTGAGGCATCTTGGTTTGGAAAGGACACAAAGTTTGCAATTTATGGCAGAAGGCTTGGGGAGGCTTACCAATTTATGGACCTTGCATAGGTTTCTGGTATGCCATGACAAAGGGGACACAAGAGGATGCAACATTAGGGAACTAAAAGACTTGAACAAACTGAAAGGGGAATTGTTAATAGAAGGTTTGGGTGGGGGAAGGGTGAAAGTAATTGATGCAGAGAAAGCACAGCTTAAGGAGAAGCATGAGCTAATTGGGGTGAAATTGGAGTTCAAGTTGAGGTGGGATTACGAAGTGGACAGTTTTTCTGAGGTGGGAGAGGATGATAATGTGGATAGTGCTTCTAAGGTGGGAGAGGATGACAAAGTGGATAGTGCTTCTGAGCAGAGGGATTTGCTGGAGGCTTTGGAACCTCCACATGGCATAGAGAGGTTAGGAATTTGTGATTATGAAGGAGATAGGCCTGCATGGTATTTGGACACCAACTATGTAAAGCTGCGGACACTACTGCTCCGATGTTGCCCATTGTTGGCAACAGTGATAGGAATTAAATCAATGGAAAAATTGGAGGTGTATGGATCCACTATGCTGAAGACTCTTGCTAATATGCCGGCCTTGGAGTCGTTGAAGGTGAGAGATTGTGGCAGCCTAGAGGAAGTAGCTGAGATGCCTGCACTCAGGTCATTGGAGGTGCACGGATGTACTATGCTAAAGACTCTTGCTAACATGCCAAACTTGGAGTCGTTGAAGGTGAAAGATTGTGGCAGCCTAGAGCAAATAGCTGAGATGTCTGCACTCAGGTCATTGGATGTGGGCGGATCTACTATGCTGAAGACTCTTGCTAATATGCCGGCCTTGGAGTCGTTGAAGGTGAGAGATTGTGGCAGCCTAGAGCAAGTAGTTGAGATGCCTGCACTCAGGTCATTGGAGGTGGGTGGATCTACTATGCTGAAGACTCTTGCTAATATGCTGGCCTTGGAGATGTTGAAGGTGAGAGATTGTGGCAGCTTAGAGCAAGTAGCTGAGATGCCTGCACTCAGGTCATTGGAGGTGGGCGCATGTAATATGTTGAAGACTCTTACGAATATGCTGGCCTTGGAGTCATTGAAGGTAGCTGAATGTAGCAGCCTAGAGCAAATAGGTGAGATGCCTGCACTCAGGTCATTGGAGGTGGGTGGATGTAATATGGTGAAGACTCTTGCTAATATGCCGGCCTTGGAGTCGTTGGAGGTAGGACAATGTGACAGCCTAGAGCAAGTAGCCGAAATGCCTGCACTCATGTCACTGGAGGTGGGTGCTTGTAATATGCTGAAGATACTTACTAATATGCTGGCCTTGGAGTCGTTGAAGGTAGCTGAATGTGGCAGCCTAGAGCTAGTTGCTGAGATGCCTGCACTCAGGTCATTGGAGGTGGGCGGATGTAATATGCTGGAGACTCTTACCAATATGCCGGCCTTGGAGTCGTTGGAGGTGGCTGACTGTGGCAGCCTAGAACATGTAGCTGAGATACTTGCACTCAAGTCATTGAGTGTGTTCAGATGTAATATGCTGAAGACTCTTGATAATATGATGGCCTTGGAGTCGTTGGAAGTGAGATTTTGTGGCAGCCTAGAGCAAGTAGCTGAGATGCATATGCATGCTCTCAAGTCGTTGGCTGTGTACAATTGTCAGATGCTGAAGACTCTTGCTAATATGCTGGCCTTGGAGTGGTTGGGGGTGTACAATTGTAATATGCTGAAGACTCTTGCTAATATGCTGGCCTTGGAGTCGTTGGAAGTGAATTATTGTGACAGCCTAGAGCAAGTAACTGAGATGCCTGTACTCAGGAAACTGTTTGTGTACGGATCCACTATGCTGAAGACTCTTGCTATTATGCCGGCGTTAGAGTCGTTGGAGGTGAGGTGTTGTGACAGCCTAGAGCAAGTAGCTGAGATGCCTGCACTCTGGTCAATGTGGGTGGAGGGATGTAATATGCTGAAGACTCTTGCTAATATGCCGTCCTTGACGTCGTTGAATGTGGGTGAATGTGGCAGCCTAGAGCAAGTAACTGACATGCCTGCTCTCAACTCAATGGATGTGTTCAGTTGTAATATGATGATAACTTTGGCTAATACGGCCTTGGAGTCCTTGTCTGTGAGAGCTTGTGACATAGAGCAAGTACTTGAGATCCCTACACTAAGGTCATTGGAGGTGGCAGCATGTAATAGGCTGAAGACTCTGGCTCACATGCCTAACCTCATTGAACTAAAACTAGATGGGGCAGAGGTATCAACATTTCTACCCTCCCTCGAGGGTCTCTCCCAGCTGGAGAAATTGGGACTCAAAAGTTTCACTGAGGACATCAGCTTGGGAGGCCAGTGGCAATGCCTCCCGAAACTGAAAGAACTATGGCTTATGGACCTCCCCAATCTCAAGTCTCTGGTGGACGTCAATAATATTATTCCCCAACAAAATGAGACAACATGTCCTACTGATGCAAAACAGCAGATTGCGTTCCTCTCAAAGCTTGAATGCTTACGTATTTCCAGATGCCCTGCACTAGATCTGCCGCAGGAGTTAAGAGACCATCTTGGAGAAAGGTTAGAAGAAGATGATACTCGGTTTAGTTTATAAACATTATCTTTTTGTATTTTGTTGGCTCTTTTTTGAACCATAACCCATCCCACCTTATATTTTTAAAAGTACTGCTAAAAGTATATAGCCATTAGATTGGTACTAGCATTGGTTTATGTAACAGCTATTGCAGTTTTAGAGGGTGTTTGAATGTCTTGAATGTTGATTTGATAATTGAAATTGTAAAAACAAAATTATACCGCAAACTGGAATTCAAAAGAAAATTCAACTTCTAATTTTCCTTTGTATTTAATAATCTGAAATTTTGATTTTAAATTTGAAAATGATGTGCTTGACAAAACAGAAATTAAAATTCCATAATTGATGAACTACAATGTTCGTAACATGTACCTTAAGGAAAAATGAAAAAAAATCTAGAATCATAATTCCACCTCCCAAAATACAATCTCAAGATTCTACAAAGAGCAAAAAATTCTCAAATCAAAATTAGAATATGTTCTCCTATAAACAACTATTATTTCCAGTTAGGTAGACGATCTAGATTGAGACTCTGTGCACGCAACACATATACACTCTTCTAAAAAAGAAAGAGGGTTGCGGTTAGAGAGGGAGAGGAGGTGAAGGAGAGAGAGAGCGACGATCGCTTCATCTAGTTTCTTTTTTCTTCCTTTTTTACTTTGCACATTTCAATTATATGGCCCCGTTGGTATGATGCTAAAAAGTAAAAATCATGCAAGCAATATGGTTTTATCATCAAAATTAACTTAAACCAATTCATTTTAATAAAAAACTACGTTAATAACATGGTTTAACTTTTACTCCAATGATCATCTCTCAATTGATAAATTCGGAAGAAGCATTCAGTGATTTGGTAATCCAAACATTAGAGGCCTTAATAATGGAAGATGCCATGGCACATCCCATTTGAATAAATCCTTAAACATTAATTAATGCACTTAAGCAGTTAATAATACAACTAATACCCATTTTTATCATAATCAATTCAATTGTGCCGATAATGATATGCTCATTTTTTATGAGGAGATGAAAGTGAAGTCTCAGTAGATTGAGATGCACAAGAGAGGAACCAGTTTTCATGATGTCAAACATGGTTAGAGGGGGAGCTAGGAAAATTAGGTGACAGCTGAACAGCAAGTATGCAGTAAAAGTTTTGCTTTGTCCATCTGAACACCTAGCCGTATGCCTTAAAGAAAAAGAAGAAAGAAGCTTTATTCGGTAAAGAAAGTGCAACTCCTGCACTTTTTCTCTCTCTTTTTTTTTTTTTTAATTATAGTTAGGAAAAAATGGCACACTCTCTCCCTCTTTATATATATATAGAGAGAGAGAGAGAGACAGGTACAAGACATTTAGATGCCAAACAGATAAGAAACACATTTCAACCCTTGGTCTTTAGTGGATCAGCAGTTGAGAGAAAAACAAAGAAAAAAAGTGTGAACCAATAATAATAATAGATTAAGCTGTTGACCCATCAGTTTTTTCTCTCTTCGCTTTTCTTTCAGCCACTTATCTAAAAAAGATTGGTTTTTACTCTATTCGGTGCTGCAACCCGGTGCCAGAAATTATTTCAAGGTGTTCCAAATGAAGATATAATGCTGAACTGCGTGTATAGATCATCAAGTAACTTGTGCAAATATAGATCAACTAAGTGGCCCATGTGCAATATACTTTCTATTCAGCAATAAAATGATTGCATAATTCTATTTTTCCGTTAAAATATCCTTTTCCCTCTCGTTTGTTACTTTCTCTCTTCGATCTCTCTCTTCTCTTGGATCTCTCTCTTAAAATCTCTCCTTCTTTCTTTTTAATAATCTCTGTCTCTCCTTCTTTCTTCAATATCTTTCTTTGAACCAAATTTAGCCAATTTTCAAAATCTAAGAGCATTAGATATAGCATATTTATTTAAAATAAATGTGATCTAAATCCATATCTGAATCCGATCAGATCTTATGTATATGAGAATCCGATCGGATATCATTTCATAAAGCCGAATGCGATCTGATTTCTGAATCAGATATTCAATTTGTTTCCATATTAGATTTTTTCAGAACAGTTTGATAAGATATCAGATTCAAGTTGGATATATTGTCATGCCTAAGTGAGTATCTGATGAGGCCGGAATTGTAGAATTCTAGAATTAGAATTCTTGTTTTTGATGATATGGTTGTTGTGTAATCAAATGAATGCTTTTATCGTTGGGTGGAAAACACAACTCATGAATTGGAATTATCATCTGTAACTCACATCAATTCAAGTCCACCATTAAAAGCAGACCTTAAAGTCTCGGATCCATATTACTAATTTGAAGGAGTCGTCTCAATGATCGACACCATCATGGAATATCCCTCAATGATCATGTGAGGTTAAAAGTAACAACTAAAAAATTTTAGGTTGCTATTTTATAAAAAGGTGATCAACATGAATGCAGGTAGTGGGGACTAAAAGAGTGTGGAGGAAGTTGATTTTTTTTTTCCACATTAAAATTACTTTTTGTCCTGTTTTCTAAATTAAATAGAGGGAGGCACTCTGTGACAAGAAAATAATGTGGCATTGGGGCTAATTAAATTAAACGGACCCACTCGCTCAACTTGATTTCTATGAGGGGAGGGCCCAAGTTTACAAGTCAACTGTAATTGTCAACAGCCTGGTCTTTATCTTTTTCTTGTTTTGACCTTTTTTAACTTCCATTTTTTTTGGGGGCTGTTTCAATGAATTTCATTTTTCATGAAAAGAAATTTAAAATTATGGAATCATAATTCCATCTCTTAGGATAGAATCACCATTCCAAAATTCTAATTCAAAAAATTTTTGTCCGATAACGTAGTTCTCATGTCATAAAAAATGAAAAATTTAATTTTAAAATTCCATAATTTTGGTTTCGTCAAACACCCTCAAGCTTCATTGTGGATGTACAAATAGATGTGCACTTTTCAAAATTAAAATGGCACAAGCAAGTGATTTATATTCAGCTTCTATGCTTGACCGGGATACGGTTCGTTGCTTCTTGGATGCCCATGAGTTAAGATTATCACCCAAGAATGTTACACATCCACCTGTTGATTTTCTGTCTTTAATACTTTCAGCCCAATCGGCATCAGTGAACGTGCTCAAGCGGAGAAGAGCTGAGACTAGATCCATTATTATGCAATAAGAATTCCACAAGGTTGTGCTAAAGTGATGCCAAAATTTTGTTGATCTCCTTCATTTCCTTAGGTGCTAACATCCTCCAACAGCGTCTTCACAAATTTTTAGGTTCTTATGGCCATTAATGTCTGTGAGAGGCAATCAATCACATCAAAAATATCAGATTTTAAACTAAGGGAAATGAATCTTCATGCAATATTTATTCATGTGAGAGAGGAAAAGATTTTCGATAGTAAGAAGGGATTATGCCAAGGGCCTCTCCACTGCTTTTATTGTAGTAGTTCCAATGGAAATCCAACAAAAATATCGTTCGCCTCATGGGAGTTCCTGCTGCTAAATTGAACATTAACCTGTATCTATCCTCCCATCTAGAGCACCATATATTCCCATGATTGGGCCAGCTTTAAGGAGAGGGAGATAGCCCACCGGTGATCGAGCTTCTGTTTCCCTTTTCAGAATTTGTTTCAAAATTTGTTATTCTCCATTTGCTGGTAACCTGATACTTACTCACATTGGGTGTATTATCTAGGCGGGTCGCAATGCCCGGCTGATGTAAAAGTCTGGTAGTTAGTTTGATTTTCATCTAAATTGTAAACAGTGCATGTGTGGTACTCAAGTTGACTGGCATACTGTTCCCCACCTGAGTTAGAAATGATGGCTTCCTAAAGAGGACAACAAGTTTATACCAAGGTTCCCCCCCCCCCCCCCCCCTTAAAGTCGTGATAGCAGACTATTTGAAAATTTGGGAAAAAAAAAAGACCTGTCACAATTTCAAATTACTTTGACCCCTAAAAATTTTTTAAAAAGTATAGAGGACTCTGTGAAGAATATTCAGAAAACCTTTAAATTTTTTTTTTTAAAAAAGAACCCTTTTAAATGTAGGGGTAAAACCTCATGAACTTTCCTCCATCTACAACCAGTAGCAAATCCAGAAAAGAACAACGGGGTTGGACCGTTGGAGACGATTTGAAGAAATTTGTGTGACAAACGTGGATTTTTTTCTAAAAAAAAAATAGAGGGATATTTGGGCCCGGCTCGACCTGGTTAAAATAAAAATATATATTTTTAAATATAAAATAATACATAACTATAATTAATCATAATAAAATATATATCATTATAAAAATAAAATAAATATTTGCAAACATATCTAATGGAATCAGGCTCAATCGGGCCAGCCTGAGCTGGTTCCATAAGTTATCGGGTCGGCCTCTACACTTTTTTTTGGGCCGCCCAGGGTGTCCATCGGATACCGTTGCCCACCCTTATTAGTGTAAGGGCTCCACCAACTATCATGATTAAAAAGGTATTGTTCTTTACTAAACGAAGTATTCACAAGAGAGGAATTAGATTCCCGTCTTGTCTAAAACATACTACAAGGCAAGCCTGGATTTATATATCACTATGTAATCACCACAACTTTTTCAAAAAAACTATTCAGACATTTTTCTCCAACATTTTATGTTGAGTAAACAACCAAAATAAAGATTGTTTGTCTCAAACACTTCAATTTCCCATAATTTTGATAAACTAGTTGTTCAATTTGATGGTCAACTCTATTTGGGACTCACTTGGATTTAATTCCGGACTTTCGACCCAAGCCCAACACCAATATAAACTTATTATATAATTCATATCCAAATTCAGATATAGAAAAAACTCATATAGCAACACATAACAAAAGCCTATATCAACTCATATAGCAACACATAACAAAAGCCTATATCAACTCATATAGCAACACATAACAAAAGCCTATATCTACATCTAGATCTAAATCCGGGCCATAGATCCAAAGCAAATCACTAGAAAAGGTTTCATATCCAAATCCTAGCTTTAGCATCCCAAGCAAAGCCTTAGATCCAAAACCAGATCTAAATCAGACTTTCATTTCCAAACTCAGATCCCAAATACAATTTCAGATCTGAAACAAGATCCAATTCCAACTTCAAACCCAAACCAATTATGAGCCTTCGCTGCAATTTAGAGCTGATCTGGATCTAACATCCAAAATCTATAACCATATTCTTGTCCGGATGCAAATCCTCTATCTGGATCCAAATGTAGGTCCAACTCCATATTTTTACGCAATGCAGATCCAAATATGAGATTAACAACCAAATCTGCAATTCCAGATCCGAATTTAAGATTCAAATCCAAAACTGTGATTCTATGCCAATTCAGAGATTTTGATCCAGATTTAGTCCGGATCTGAACTTTAGGTGCATTTATTGACCCATATCCCTTGCTTGTATCCATTTCCAACTCAACAATTCCAATGTTTAACTGGCATACTATTTGGATCTAGTCATATCCAAATCCAAGTTACAGACCCTTTTCAGGCCCAAGGATCGCGACATCATGGTAATTTCCAGACCATACTACTCGGTACAGTTTATAAATATTACCATTTTGTATTTCGTTGGCTCTTTTTTGAACCATAACCAATCCCACCTTATATTTGTAAAAGTATTGCTAAAAGTATATAGCCATTAGATTGGTACTAGCATTGGTTTATGTAAAAGCTATTGCAGTTTTACCAATGAATTATGGTTCTCTTAGAGGGTTGGTTGAATGTCTTGAATGTTGATTTTATAATTGAAATTGTAAAAATAAAATTCTACCGCAAACTGGAATTCAAAAGAAAATTCAACTTCTAATTTTCCTTTGTATTTAATAATCTGAAATTTTGATTTTAAAATTGAAAATGATGTGTTTGATAAAACATAAATTAAAATTCCATAATTTATGAACTACAATCTTCGTAATATGTACCTTAAGGAAAAATGAAAAAAAAAATCTAGAATCATAATTCCACCTCCTAAGATACAATCACAAGATTCTACAACAAACCCAAAATTCTCAAATCAAAATTCTTCATTTGATAACACAATTCCCATGTCATCAAAAACAATAATTCTAATTCTAGAATTCTACAATTCCGGCCTCATCATACTCGCTTAGGGATGACAATATATCCAACTTCTGATATCTTATCAAACTGTTCCGAAAAAATCGAACATGGAAACAAATTGAATATCTGATTAAGAAATCAGATCGCTTTCGGCTTTATGAAATGATATACAATCGGATTCTCATATACAT
>JAANDH010002067.1:0-19132 GCA_011799765.1 Nymphaea thermarum | reverse complement strand
ACCTTTGTTTCCCTGGACTCTCTCACCTGTGAAGTGTGTCAGTTAGCTAAACATGTCAGGGCTTCGTACCCTATTTCTTTCAATAAAACCACCCGTTCGTTTGCCTTGGTTCACTCTAACGTTTGGGGCCCTTCGAGAGTACCCACTTGTAGTGGTTTTCGTTACTTTATGACTCTTATTGATGACTACTCTCGTTGTATGTTCGTGTACCTGTTGAAAGAACGTAGTGAAGTCCCTATTATTGTCAGAAATTTTGTGGCTTTTGTTGAGACTCAGTTTCAGACCTCTGTTCAGGCCTTGAGGACCGATAATGCTAGAGAATATGTTTCTCATTCCCTTGATGACTTCTTGAAGAGCAAGGGTATTGTCCATGAGACGTCCTGTAGTTACACACCTCCCCAAAATGGCGTGGCTGAACGGAAGAATCGCCATTTGTTGAATGTCACCCGGGCTATTATGTTCCATCGTCAGGTTCCTAAGCGGTATTGGGGTGATGCACTTCTCACTAGTGCTCACCTTATTAACCGTATGCCTACCCGTGTGTTGGAGGGTCATTCCCCATATTCTCTACTTTGGCCTACTCAGAATCCCTTGCCTCTTACCCCTCGGGTGTTTGGGTGTGTCTGTTTTGTTCATGATCATAGTCCTTCTCTAAAGAAACTTGACCCTCGGTCTATCAAGGCTGTTTTTTTGGGCTATTCCTCTACTCAGAAGGGATATAAATGTGTTGACCCTACCACTTCTAAAGTCTATGTCTCCCGGGATGTGACCTTTCATGAACATGAGGCATACTTTACTGGGAATCCTCTTCAAGGGGAGTATCTAGAAAAAAGTTGTGAAGAGTATTCCCCGCATCAGTTTATTCAGTTTACAGACTTCTTGGATTACAAGGCAGACACAGTCAGAGATGATAGAGGCAGTCGCACGGATGGGAACCCTGTTGATGATCAGTCTACATCACGTGATCACTTGTTTGGCCAGGTGTACATCAGGAAAAAGACAGATGGGGTGGAGGCTGATGTGGTTGCAAATGTTGAAGGAACCAATCCCAATCCTGTGAGTGCCCCGGATGATCCAAGTCCAATCGATGAAGAGCTTCCTATAGCTCTGCGCAAGGGCACCAGGTCATGTACTTCTCATCCAATCCAGAGACATGTCTCTTATGCAAAACTTAGTAAGGATTACAAATGCTTTATTACATCCTTGTCTAAGTCTGTGATTCCCAGGTGTGCAGAAGACGCTAGAGAGGATCCGAAATGGTTGCAGGCCATGACAGAGGAGATGGGGGCATTGGCAAAGAATGACACTTGGGAAGTTGTTGATATTCCCGAGGGGTCTCATTTAGTTGGCTCCAAGTCGGTGTTCAATGTGAAGTACAAGCCAGATGGTACTCTGGAAAGGTATAAGGCTCGCCTTGTTGCAAAGGGGTTCACCCAAAAGTATGGCATTGATTATCTTGAAACTTTTTCCCCTGTTGCTAAACTGAAAACGGTGAGGGTCATCTTAGCTCTTGTCATACAAAAGAAGTGGAGAATGGATCAGCTTGATGTCAATAATGCATTCTTGAACGGACACCTAGAAGAAGAGGTCTACATGAGCATGCCTCCTGGATATGTTCAAAGTGGAAAATGCTGCCATCTAAAGAAAGCTTTGTATGGATTGAAGCAGTCTCCTCGAGCATGGTTTGAAAGACTGAGGATAGTGATGAAGACTAACGGATACAAACAGGGAAATGGCGATCACACCCTCTTTATTAAGCAGAGAAATGGCCTGGTGAGTCTTCTTTTTGTGTATGTTGATGATATGATAGTCACAGGTGACGATGAAGAAGAAAACAGGAAGATGAAGGAGAGGCTAGCTACTGAATTTGATCTTAAAGATCTGGGCAAACTAAGATATTTTTTGGGGATTGAGATTGCTCGATCAGAGACAGGGCTCGTTATGAGCCAAAGGAAGTACACCCTAGATTTGTTAAAGGAGACAGGTAAACTTGGTTGTAGGCCTTTTCTAACTCCAATGGAGTCAGGCACAGATTAGCATCAAAACTGGCAACGTCCTAGATGAGGAAGGAAAAGGGCGGTATCAGAGGCTAGTTGGTAATCTTATCTATCTTACTCTGACTCGCCCTGATATCACCTATGCTGTGAATGTGTTGAGTCAGTTTATGCATGCCCCTACTGATTGTCACTGGAAGAGTGCAGAAAGAGTGTTGGGGTATCTAAAGAATGACCCAGGGAAAGGACTGTTGTATACTCAACAAGACCAACTGTATATTGAAGGCTACTCTGATGCAGATTGGGTTGGGTGCACTGATACTAGGAGATCAACAACAAGGTACTGTATCTTTCTTGGGGGTAACCTGGTTGTATGGAGAAGCAAAAGGCATGAAGTTTGTTCGAGGTCCAGTGCTGAGGCTGAATACAGGGCTGTTGCTATGGGAGTCACAGAGATGTTATGGTTGAAGATTCTTCTTGCAGATATTGGGGTTGAAATGGCAGAGAAGATGAAGATGTACTGTGACAACAAGTCGGCAATTAATCTTGCAAACAATCATGTTCTTCATGACCGAACCAAACACATGGAGATTGATCGCCACTTCATACGGGAACGCATAGATTCAAAGGAGTTGATACTACCATATATGAAGTCTGAAGATCAAATTGCCGATGTTTTAACTAAAGCTTTATGTACATCTCAATTCGAGAAAAATGTGAGCAAGCTTGGCATGTTTGATATGTATGCCAAGCTTGATGGGGTAGTGTTAGAATATCGTGTATAGGGAACCGGGTCTAGATATGGACCCGGTTCCATGGGTGCGGGTACCGAGAGTGGCTCGGTACTCTAGGCAGGTCTCCCTATTTATATCTCACTTTGTGTAATTGTTGATTAAGTGGAAAATATTTTCTCTCTCCTAGGGTTGCGGTTGTGCACCTAGGTAGAGCTTCCCGTGGTTTTTTCCTCGTTTGAGGTTTTCCACGTACATCGTGTGTTTCTCTTCTCTTCTTCCTCTTCGTGGTTTGCGTTTCTACAGTTATGAATCCTTAAATTATTATTATGTTTTATTGCTTAAACTGTTTCACCATTCTAAAAAGGAGCAATGCATTCCTGCTTGATGTTGTTCGCCACATCTTTGAGAGGTGTTGACTTTGTTCATGGGTTTGGGAGATCAATTCATGCTCTTAAGAAGGCTACCAAAATTAGTCCATTGGTGGACAAGGGACCTCAGAAGTGTCTTGCAAAACAGTCATTTTGAATACAACATGCATGTGTGGTATTGACCTTTTTTTTTAATTATTCTGTAGAAAAAGAACGGGACAACAAAGCTGGAGGTAGGAACTGGAAGTCTGGAACTATATTGGTGCACTAGATGAATGGTTGAAGGTGCTTTCTCTCTCTCTCTCTCTTTCTCTTATGATACCCATTCGTGGGTTTAGGATGAGGGCAATTGTTGAGCCATGTTAAATTTTCAATCAACATACATCGCCCTCCTCCTCATCCTAATTCTTCAGGCACCTTAGTCACAGCAGCAAGTTCAACAGTTCCTACGTTAAGATGCCTAAGGAGGTATTTCACTTAGCTGGATCTTTGGAGCTGAGCCATGACTGCCAGGGAATTTTAGTTTATCAAAGGGTTTCTCTATCTGTATCTGTAGTGCATTTGGAAGAACCGAAAATTAGATGGTTTAAGTAGTTTGTCTCTTGGCAAAGGTGGCAGCAGTCTATTGATGCTGTAATGGTTTGATTTGGCACTTCAACTTAGATTATAATCTTGAACTATCTAAAGTTAAGCAGAAAGGATGTCTTAAGAGGCGAGCGATGGTGACATGTTCAAGCTCTCATAGGTTCCTTTTGTAGCAGGCGTACCTGATGAAATTCACATTGAAGTACAGGCAGCTCAGCCACAATTGTTGTTGGCCTTTTCCAACGGGCAGAGTTGGGAGTTTTTCTAGAACTTGTTGAACAGCTTGGTAATTCTTTGGTGCTGCGAGGCTGCTGGGCGTTTGATTGTCAAAGTGTTAGATTGTCAAAGTGTTAGGCATTGGGTATAAAATTGGATGGGATCCCCAAGAAACTGATTTAGGCATTGGGTATAAAATTGGATGGGATCCCGAAGAGACTGATCTAGTAGTGATTTTATACATGGTCGACGACCTCAAGTGGAAACCACCACAAACATTGAGAGTCTGGAAAAATTCGTGAGATTTTTTGTCATGGAAAAAAAATTCAGGGATTTTTAGTCATGGAAAAAAATTCCTGGGATTTTAGTCCTGGAAAAAAATTCCTGAGGTTTTTAGTCCTGGAAAAAAAATCCTGGGATTTTAGTCATGGAAAAAAAGTCGTGGGATTTTTAGTCGTGGAAAAAAGATTTTTTGTCTTGGAAAAAAATCGTTGGATTTTTTGTCTTGGAAAAAAATCGTTGGATTTTTTGTCTTGGAAAAAAATTCCTAGGACTTTTTGTCTTGGAAAAAAATTCTTGGGATTTTTTTTCATGGAAAAAATTCGTGGGATTTTTTGTCACGAAAAAAATCATGGGATTTTTTTGTCATGGAAAAAAATCATGGTAGTCAAGGAAAGAATTCCTGAAAAAAAAATTCAGGGATATTTAGTCAAGGAAAAAAATTGTAGATATTTTGTCAGGGGAAAAAATTGTGGATTTTTAATCAAGGAAAAAAATTTAGGGATTTTTAGTCATGGAAAGAAAGGTCATTAGTGAAATAGGTCTAGAACGACAGGTTTCGGATTTTCAATTTTTCTTTTTTAGCTGACATGAAACTAAAACCATATTCACCTGCTTCTAACTTCAAAAATGAGCGTTTTTTGAACTAGTTGTGATGCTCAAAAAAGATTCGTAACATGGATTTGGCATCACTCAAGTATCTTAAAATTTTAGCTATGGGCATTGGTGTCTCGAAGGGAAGAAGAAGAAGGAAAATGAAGGCCAACTTCTTGGGAATTAATTGACAGGAACTAGAGTTTCAAACTCAGATAGAAGTGGTGTTGCATTGTTTTATGTGATATGAATGAGGGGGTCTGACTTCTGAAATTTGTTTACATGTTCAACTTCTGAAATTTCACCTTGACAGTAGTTTCAGATACATTTTTCACTTCAGTATGGTCTGAGTCATAACTGGTGTTTTCTAATAGCATCCACATCCTGTTAGTGGATTTCTGCTAATGAGATGACCACTTCAATGCTCGATGAGGATAAGCTTGCAGACTGCTCATATGCTAGACTTTGAGACCCATGTTCAATATTTATTTATGGCCATGCTTAGTTTGAGTCAGTTTTCTGTAGTGAGTAAGTTGACTAGAGTACTTATTGTGTATAGTCTAGCATAGTAGGGACAGAGGTTAAAGTAGTTGTTGTGGTTCCATGCTTGTTTGATTCTTAATTATAGTAGTTCTTGTTCGATTGTAACTGTCGTGTTCTTTTCATTGAGCACATTTTTACCGTAGTGGGATTTCAATTTTGAAAACTTTGGTAACCACATTTTTGTGTTTCTTGTTGCAAAATATCATTTTAAAAATCCTGAACCATAAGGTCACACCAAGTTTTTGGCACCATTGGCTACGAGTGGCATGTTTTACAATATATATTTAATTGGCTTTGCTTTATTGTTATGTTTTGCTTTCTTTTCTTTAGTAAACATTGATTCTTAAAATAGTTAGTATAGTTAGTGTGCATAGGAGTCACTTCTCTGTTGTTTTAGACTCACTTATTAATTTTTTGTTGCTTTTTCACTACTGGTAGTGATTGAATAGATGGTATCCTTCTTTGCTAACATACTTTACATTTGTTTTTCATGTTATTTCTGCGTTTCTGCCCTGTGTACTTGAATGTTGCATGTTCATCTTCTTTGCAAGCATAATAGAGTAGAAATATTTTGTGTTCTTATCATCTTGCATATTAGTATAGCTTTGCAAGCATAATAGAGTAGAAATATTTTGTGTTCTTATCATCTTGCATATTAGTATAGCTTTTTTATTTTTCAGAAGGACATAAGCGGCACTACAGACGTAGTGTTTGTAGTTCTTGTTATTAATATCAAGAGCAGAAAGAGAGGTATACCGAAGGCGAGTAGTAGCAGAGCGACGAGAAGGAAGGCGGGGAGAACTAGAAGGCTTCTCCTGGTGCTGTTGGACGCCATTGTCTCTTTGATGGAGGACGCGTTCACTCCCCTAAAGCCCTGCTACTTATAGCTTTAGAGTTTGGACAAAATTGTAGTCGGCATGAATCAGCTATCTTTCCGTCTTCCCGTTTCTTCTGCTACCTTAGCTTCTACTTCACTAGATCTATAGGAGAATTCCATTGAAAAGGGAATTTGCGTGAAATTTTCTTCACACTTGGCAGCTCTTATCAGTCGTAGGGGCAGAGCTAGGCATCTTTTCCTTCGAGGGGCTTCATTTCAGAATCTTTGTGACCGCATTCACACGAAACAATGAGGCTAATAATACCTCAAGAAATCTGCGTCTCACACACACAAAAACCCTACTACATAAAAGATTGTTCACCCAAATTTCCAACAACGGACGGAAAGCAAAAGACTCATTGAAGTTTTGGAAAGACAACTTTTCAAGAAAAATAAATCCAAACGTTGCAATAGTTTAAATGGAAAGTTGCAACCTTTAAAACTAAACAATTCACCCTTTCAAAACACACCCCTTTTTTGTAAAAGACACAAACTTTATCATATGTATTTATTGTGTTATTAATTTATTTTAAATTTAAATCTTAAATAGTTATTTTGAAACTTTAATAACATACTCTTGGTGGACGAGATATGTGGTGGACGTTGCCGGAACTCTTGATGGGACCAGACAGGCGGTCCATGTTGCGAGGTCACTCAAACGGACGTTCATCTCGATGCCAGATTCTGATGATGGGAAGTTTTTCCCTCAAGCAGAAAAAAATGAAGATCTACAAAAGTTTCCAAGTTCCGATTGAGTTGCTGGAGAGGGCATCAACGTCACTCTATTGAATGGCTGCCACCAGTGGTGTTCGGTCACCAACGTCCATGGTGGAACTACCAAAAGAAGTAATGGTGATATCAAACTTGAGCAGACACGCAACAGCTTCGTAGCAGAGAGATGCTCGGGGGAAAGATCACGATCTTGGACAAAGAATCTTTAGCAGATGGATTAATTGGGTTCAAATGGAATTGATAATAAGATAAGTCCATCCATTTAGGTCTCTCTATTCAATTTCATGGAATCATTGGGAGGCCCGCTCGTTTCAGATGATTTCGTTTTCTAAGTTAAAGTGATGCTTGCCATTTGTCTCATGAAAAGGCGTTGACTCAGGAACAAATTTGTGAATAATATAATATTTATAAAATAACAATAAAATTGAAAAAAATGACTATAATACTCGATAAAAATCCATTCTTATGGAAATCACAATAATTTGTAAATCCAAATAAATACATAATATGGATGGGACGCGTGAATCTAGATGGGACACGATCTTCGCCAACATGCTGATGTTGATTCGCTGGGATTGAAGAACCCGGCAGAATATTCCGGGATGGCGGGAATTTGGCTTCCGCACTGGAAAAATAGTTTTGAACCCGGCGGCGGACTTCAAGAACTGATTTCACGATAGTTTCTGGTCGGATTGTAGTGTTTGAGCCCTCGTTTTGCTCGGGTTAGCATCTGCCACTTTCACGGATGGATCTCTACACTATTTGTGGTCAGAGTCACTCGGATTAGGCGACGGATTCACTCAGGCTCCACCAGAAGACCGACAACATTGATCGTGACTTGTTCGTTTGACACTCTTTTTTCTTGTTCTTCTGTTGCACACTGTTCATTCCGTTAGTTGGCTTTTATAGGGTCTCTTTGTTCCGACCTTTGGTAGGTATTCATTTTTGCATCATCATGTGGGATGTGTTGCTAATTTCATTTTACATCTGTGTACAAGCTAATGACAACTTGTATGTTGTATTTTATCAAAAATACAGTAGGAAGAGGAGCAGCAGAGGAAGATCCGTAGGCCCACAGCTGCCTCTGTTGCCTTCCTCTGCTGCTCCTCTTCCTCTTGTATTATAAAATACACTAGTATGTGTCGTCCATTTCATTATCGTGGATTAGTAGGTTGCAGCCATTTTTCTGTAAAAAGAATTCTTCCAGGGTTTAATTTTGCCCTATCAATTTTGTATCTTTAGCTTTTTCCTTTTTTTATAATTGTATTTTCTCCGAGACAAACAGATTGCTTGTATTCACGCTAATTAAATTCTCCCGACGGTGGCTTTTATTCTTTTTATGAAGCACCATGGAGATAAGATTGTCAATATTTTCACTTAACGCAGCTTGTATTTAGCAGCTTATTTACCATCTTGAGAGGACGAAACGAAGGGAACTAGATTATGTGACATCTATTTGAAAATGAAATTCTTGTAAGCGTACTTGTGCAGACACGGGGTTCTGTCCTTAGAAGTTTCCATTTAAAAACCGTTGCTTAATGATTTACCGCTTGGATGTGGGGACCGAAGTCAAGGCGAATTTTCAGATATGGAAAGCTGGTTGCAGAGTTGTATAGGTGGACCTCATGGATTTCAGTTTTGATATTGAGGCAGTATTCATTCCCGGGTGAATTTGATCTTGAGTGGTGATCATGTACCGTCTGAAGTTGTCGAACTTCTTGCTGTGGGAGCTGACTTCGGTAGGCATTTAACGTAGGCCAGGTTTCATCGGCTTTCTGTGTTTTTCTCTTTTGGTTGTGCAGTGGCTAATCTTATGGATGTTCTGCCTTTTATTCTTTCATTGTATTCATGTTCTTTTCAAATTAACTTCGGAGATCCTCCCCAGCAGGGTTTTATCACAACCAGGGGCCCTTCCAAATTAAAACAATGACCGCCTATGGTCGAGTTTCTCAGATATTCAATTGTATTCTGGAACACCAAAAAGGCCATCATGCACAATTTTTTAAATCTCAATTTGGCAAGATACAAGAAAAATTCATATATCCTTTTCTTTATTAATCACGCTGTAAAGTTTGCATTTGTGAACAAAAAGCAGTGCCTACTACGTCTTGAAAAACCAACTGCTCTCAAAGCTGAGTAGTTTGCAGGTTCTTGGCTCTTTTTTTTTTTTTTCTTTTTGGTTGGTTAAAAATCTACTGAAACCGTCTGTGCAGCAAAAGGCCGTTAGTAAGGACCTCTTGCAAACTTGGTTACCTGAATGCATACTTTCCAAAAGAATATGCATAATTGTGGACATGTTCTTGGTAGCACTATGGGACTTAGTATAGGTGGTTGGACGGTCGTGTGGGTAAACTGGGCGTTAAGTTCCTGTTCTGCAAGTGGGGATGCAGAGATGCACTAGTTGACATGCAGTGAGCTCGTCTTGAAGTACCAAAGCAGTTCGAGACCTATGTTGGAATAGGCTCACTAGTGGGTTCGTTTCGCCTGTAGGCATATGGTCGACGGTTGGTTGTGTCCGTCGGAGAGATGGCTGGCGAAGGAGAACGATAGGAGGAGAGAGAGAGAGAGAGAGAGAGGGGGAAATAGCCGATAAAATGGGAATATATAACAAAATTTGGGGACAAGAGGTCCCCGAAATACATCCGCAAAAAACAAACTGCAAAAACAGAATCAGTAAGAAGAAATATACAATACAATACAGAGAAATATAAGAGAGAGTGGGGGGAAAAAACCGGCGCGGCACAGTCACCTAGCCGCAGGCGGACCTCGGCGCTTCAACCGAATAGCGAACTGGACATCCCCTTGCACAATACGAGCCACAGAATCTGGCGAAGAGAAGGTGTCCCTGAAGACTCTGTTGTTGCGCTCTTCCCAAATGCGCCACCAAGCTGAAATGAGAGAGAAAGAGGGAAATAGAGGGAGAGGGTTTGGGCCGTTTGGCGAGCCGTATTTAATGACGTGATAATGAAAACGTTAGAGAAGGACTAACATTAAACGCCTAGGCGAGACGTCAGAAAGTTCTTAATCACGTACACCACGCAACTGTCGGCGGTCAGCCAACTCTTCAACAAATAAACTTTCATTGACGCAAAGCATCAACTCGTAAGGAATAAGATCGCATTTAGATCCGATATTTGATAAAAAAATCAGATATGGAAAAAAATGGTCATTAAATGTGCCAGTTTAGGATATTAAACGCACCACATCAGAAAATAAAAAAATTATTACATATAAAATGCATTGGGAAAAAACACAAGAATTGTAGAATCGCAAAGAATATCAAGAAAGCATCCATACGAGCATGCCAATACGATTGAAACTAACAATAATAGGGTGTTTGATGATACTGGCATTGTAGTATTTTAGAATTAAAATTATCTGTTTTGATGAAATGAAAATTGCATTATGAAACAAAAAAAAAAAGATTATGGAATTACAGGTTTATTCTTAAATCAAAATTTCAGAATTGTGATTACACACTAGGGGTTGAATTATGATTTTGAATTTTTAGAATATTTTCGTCTTCATTTTTAGAATATTTTCGTCTTCATTTAAGGCACATATCAAGATGGTTTTAAGTTGTCCATTCTAAAATTTTTAATTTTCGTTTTATCAAACACATCATTTCAGTTATGGAATCAAAATTCCAAACCATCAAACAAGAATATAAACTATAACTGGAATTTTCAATTCACAGTTGAGGTGGAATCTTATTTCAAAAATTTCAACTTTAGAATCAAAATTCAAGACAGTCAAAAGGCCCACTAATATTCATTGTGAAATTTCATGGTCAGAGTGTGGCTGTAGAAGTCCCATGCCACTCACACACACAACGCAATGCATTGCATTTGGCTATGTGCGACATAAAGCCGCCCAATAATTTTCATTGGGTGGCTCGAGCTCAAGCCGAGTCCTTTTCTTAAACATGTACGAGTTCATGACTCGACTGGTTTATATAAACGGAATGGAGTTGAAGTTCACTGAACTCGGTTCGAAAGAGACTGGCTCGAGTTGTTGCAAGAAACGATTCGCACAACTCCTTTTTGAAATATTAAACCGCTTTCCAAATGTGGAACGATCGCGCGGTGGCGGGAATTCTTTGTTTCTTTCTTCGGTCTTCACTCCTCCTCGGTGATCATCAAATTCTTTGTTGCTTGCCTTTGCCTCGTCTCCGACCTTCGTCGTGTTCTTTCTCCCGCTCTCCCTAGCCGCCGCTTCCTCCAACTCTCCCATGGTCGACCTCCTGTCCGGCGTTCATACATCGGAAGCTCCTGTGACTACAGTGTCCCGTCGTCCACCGATGGGCGTCAGCGTCAGGTTGCTCAGTTATCTCTCTCTTTCTCTCTTTCTTTGCTGTGGGTAGGTGGTAGCGGAACAACGAATAGACTCTCGCGCTCCCTTTTTTCTGTTCCACGGGCAGCCATCGCCCATCGGCCCATCGCTGTTTACGATGGCTGCCAATGGGGAAAACAAAGAAGATGGTGTGGGGGGTTTGGGGTGGGGCTGATTTCTGTTGTTGGGATTGGGTTCATCATGGATGCCTGTTCTTGGGTGGTTCCGATATGTTGGTCTTCAATTTAACTTTAGTTTCGCGTATTTTTATTTTTCTGGTAGTCTGGTCTAGTTTTCATGATAACTGCTACTACTTTTATTGGTATCGTGTGTAGGGTTTGTTCTCTCCCTGTTGGTGATCCTCCTCCTCTCTCTCTCTTTCTCTGCTGTGGGTAGGTGGTAGCGGAATAGCGAATAGCCTCTCGCCGTCTCGCGCTCCCTTTTTCTGTTCCACCGGCAGCCATCGCCCATTGGCCCATCGCTGTTTACTATGGCTGCCGATGGGAAAAACAATGGTATTGGGGGGGGGGGGGGGTGTGTTTGGAATTTTTGAGGTTTCTCTTTGTGCTGTTTACCAACACTAGGGCTCCTCACTATGTCTATTTCCCCTTCTCTTCTTCCCGGTAACTTCTATGCCCGTTGCAGTCACAGAATAGAAGTCTTGTTGGGTTTCCATGTATTCCTTTTTGGATGTTATCATAAATGCCGTCGATTGCATTTTATTGTCTTCGATTCTGTGTCTGTTTCCTTTCTTGTGCGAAATTCTGTTGTTGGGTGTGATGCTTTGGTGATGTTTAGCCTTTTCTGATTATTCTTGCTTTTGCTGATTTCTGTTGTTGGGATTGGCTTCATCACGGATGCCTGTTCTTGGGCCTGTTCCGATATGTTGGTCTTCAATTTTAACTTTAATTTCGCATATTTTGATTTTTCTGGTAGTCTGGTCTAGTTTTCATGATGACTGCTACTACTTTTATTAGCGTCGTGTGTAGGGTTTGTTCTCTCCCTGTTGGTGATCCTCCTCGCTTTTTATGCTCTCTCTCTCTATCTTATCTCTCTCTCTCTATCCTATCTCTCTCTCTCTCTTTAAGGGTTTCAACTTTGATTGACTCGTTTGTGTTCCTTTGATTTAATGAGTTTGGTGATATCTTTGGGTTATTGTTTGAATGATTTTTTTCCAAATTGCAGGATATTGTCTGATATGGAGTCACTTTCAGCAGATTGGATGTCAAGCATAGCCAACCAGAAGCTGCGTTGGCACCGGTGTAAGGTATGCTTATAATGAACAAGATTGACTAGTTTGTGTTCCTTTGATTCAGCGAGTTGGTTGATATCGTAGGTTTTTTTTGAATGCAACATTCCAATTGCAGGATGTTGTCTGCTATGAGGACACTTTCAGCAGATTGGATGTCAAACATAGCTAACCTAGAAACTGAGTTGCCACCAGTGCAACATCCAAGTGAGGATTGCAATAGGAACAACTTTCACCCAAGAGCAGTTGCTCCAACAGCAGCTCATGTTTGCTTTCATTCTTATGCTGTTATGTTTCTCATGATTATTTATTTCCAACAGCACGCTGTTAAAAAGATAACTACGTTGCATTTTCTAGTAGTATAACCCTATTCTTGGTTTTTGTCCATTACTTCAAAGTTGAAATTTTGCTGTCTTATGGTTTTGCTGCTTAGCATGATATTCAGTACAAGGTGAATCATGTTTAAATTGTTATCTGGCTTATTCTGTTAAAAATTGTGTATATATTGACATGTGATGAGTAGGTCAGTTGATGCTTTTCTTAACTATGTACACTTCAGCCAAGCAATGCTGTCTTGGAATAAACTATTTGCATGTTAAATGCAGCCTTTAAATACATCCTTTTATCAATTTCCCTTGTGTTCTTTGATATGTATAAAATCAAAACCAGTTTTCAGTAGAGCCACTTAGGTCTGAATTGCCACATTATTTTGCATTCATAATTTTCTTTTTAGTTTTTTGAATCTTTGTCATTAACCTCACAGGGCACTGGCGTAAAGGTTTGTATTTTTGCTCGATCAATTGTTTTGATTTTTTTTTTTTGGGTGTGATTTTATGTCTTGTAGTTAATAAAACATAGGATTCAATTTAATAAAGGTTCACTTCATTTTATGGGTGTGTTTCTATTCCCTTTGTATTAAATGGCTTTTTTTTTTGCTATTATAGAATTATTGAGCTTAAAATGCAAGGAATGATCAATTAGACAGGTGGGGATAGAGTAGATAGATTGTTTGCATTTGACTTTTGAATGTAATTGTTTAGTTGATTGTTAATTTCTTTTTCTGTCATCTAATAATTTTCAGATCAAATAAGTTTCCTAATATATTCCAACAACCATACCCTAACCCAACAACTTTGAGATCGGATAAGACCATTGATCTCGAATGATCACACCATCAAAATCTACAATTTCATGATCAGATAAGACACCTGATCCAAAATTTCTGATCAAATGAGATCACTGATTTAAAACCACAATACCATCCAAAGCTACAATTTAGGATCAGAGAAGACAACTGATCCACATTCACAAACTCACCCAAATCCAACAATTTGTGGATCAGAGAAGACCGCTGATCCAAACCCACAATCTCATCTGAAATGCAACAGATGTTGGATCAAATAGGGCTATTGTTTTGACTCACAATCAGATCGAAATTTAACAATTTTTCGATCGGACAGTGCCATTGATCTTGATCTACAAATATGTGCAAATAATACAATTTTTTTGATCTGTTGATGGCCTATTTTTTTATGGAAATTCATCACCCTAAACCCTAAACCACTGATTCTACCCGCATCTGTATCTCATTCTACAAATTTTATGCACTAGATAAGACCACTGGCCTGAACTATAGTTGTATCTATGCGCTACAATTTCCGAATCAGATAAGACCACTCATTTAGAACCACAATACCATCCAAAGCTACAATTTTAGGATCAGAGAAGACAACTAATCTTCATTCACGAAGTCGCCCAAATCCAACAATTTGTGGATCAGACAAGACCACTGATCTAAACCCACAAGTATATCCAAAATGCAACAATTTTTGGGTCGAACAATGCTATTCACTTTGACCCAAAGTCAGATTGAAATTTAACAATTTTCGGTTTAGATATGACCACTTATCTAGACGTGCAATTATATCCAAGTAATATAATTTTTTTGATTAGTTGATGACGTATATTTTTTTTCTTTGGAATTCATCACCCTTAGTAAGATACATGTTCCAATGGTTTTGGATCAAATAAGACCACTGACTCAACTCACATTTAGATCTCATTCTACAAATTTTACGGACTAGATAAGACCACTGGTCCAGACGTATAGTTGTATCCAAGCGCAACAGTTTCCAAATCAGATGAGACCACTGATTTAAAACCACAATACCATCCAAAGCTACAAGTTTGGATCAGAGAAGACAATTGATCCACATTCACAAACTCACCCAAATCCTACAATTTGTGGATAAGAGAAGACCACTGATCCAAACCGACAATCTCATCTCAAATGCAACAAATTTTGGATCAAAGAAGGCTACTTTTTCGACCCACAATCAGATCAAAATTCAACAATTTTTCGATCGGACAGTGCCACTGATCTTGATCTACAACTATGTGCAAATAATACAATTTTTTGATCTGTTGAAGACCTATTTTTTATGAAAATTCATCACCCTTAATAAGATTCATGTTCCATTATTTTTGGATCATATAAAACCACTGATTCTACCCACATCTGTATCTCATTCTACAAATTTTCTGGACTAGATAAGACCACTGGTCCGAACTACAGTTGTATCTATGTGCTACGATTTCCAAATGAGATAAGACCACTCATTTTGAACCACAATGCCATCCAAAGCTACAATTTTAGGATCAGAGAAGACAACCGATCCTCATTCACGAAATCGCCCAAATCCAACAATTTGTGGATCAGACAAGACCACTGATCCAAACCCACAAGTAGAACCAAAATGCAACAAATTCTCGGTCAAACAATGCTATTGATTTTGACCCAAAGTCAGATTGAAATTTAACAATTTTCGGTTTAGAAATGACCACTGATCTGGACCTGCAACTATATCCAAGTAATATAATTTTTCTCATTAGTTGATGACTTATTTTTTTTTTTTTTGGAATTCATCACCCTTAATAAGATACATGTTCCATTATTTTTGGATCAAATGAGACCACTGACTCAACTCACATCTAGATCTCATTCTACAAATTTTACGGACTAGATAAGACCACTGGTCCAGACGTATAGTTGTATCCAAGCGCAACAATTTCCAAATCAGATGAGACCACTGATTTAAAACCACAATACCATCCAAAGCTACAATTTAGGATCAGAGAAGACAACTGATCCACATTCACAATTGTGCATGACTATGAAATAAATGGCTGACCAAAGACACAACCGATGCATCGCCAACTAGATGCATCTGCATAATTGTTAGTTTTGGGAGGTTACGCGTGAGACAAAAGTATTGACGATGAAAAAACTAGGACAAGAAGGATTCGACGAACCTCGTACAACAAGAGGGGAAGCGGTCTCGTGAGACATGGGAACTGCATATGGATCTTGATGTGGCAACGTCCGTACCATCAAGTTTAGGAGGTTACGTGTGAGACAAAAGTATTCACTTTGAAAAAACTAAGGTAGGAAAGATGCGATGAACCCCGTACAACAAAAGGAGAAGCAGTCCCATGAGGGATGCGAACTGCATATGGATCTTGATGAGGCAATGCCCCTACCATCAAGTTCAAAATGTGAAGTGCGCAAGAAATAAATGGCTGACCGAAGACACAGCCGAAGCATGGCCAACTAGATGCATCTGCATAATTGTCAGTTTTGGAAGGTTATGCGTGAGACAAAAGAATTAACGATAAAAAAACTAGGACAAGAAGGATTCGACGAACCCCGTACAACAAGAGGGGAAGCGGTCTCGTGAGACATTGGAACTGCATATGGATCTTGATGTGGCAACGTTCGTACCATCAAGTTCAAAGTGCCAATCACGTGCATTTGAAGTAAGTGGCAAACTGCAGACATAGCCGATGCATAGCCAATTAGATGCATCAGCGTAAAGATCAGTTTCAGGAGGTTATGTGTGTGACGAAAGTATTGGCTATGAAATGCTAGGGTAGGAAAGATGCGATAAACCCCGTACAACAAAAGGGGAACCAATCCCGTAAGACATGGGAAGTGCATATGGATCTTATCCCTACAATCAAGTTTAAGTTGTCAATCAAATGCTGTTGAGATAAATGGCTGATTGAAGACGTAGCCGATGCATGGCCAACTAGATGCATCGGCATAATGGTCAGTCTTAGGAGGTTATGCGCGAGATGAAAGTATTGATTATGAAAAAATGAGGGTAGGAGAGATACGATGAACTTCGTACAACAAGAAGGGAAGCAGTCTCATGAGACCTGCGAACTGCATATGGATGGTGATGAGGCAACGTCCCTTCCATTAAGTTAAAAATGTCAATCACATGCAGTTGAAATAAATGGCGCACTGAAGACATAGCCAATGCATGTTCAACTAGATGCATCGACATAGTGGTCCGTTTTAGGAGGTTATGTGTGAGACAAAAGCATTCACTTTGAAAAAATTAAGTTTAAGTTGTTTGCGATGAACCCCGTACAACAAAAGGAGAAGCAATCCCGTGAGGGATGGGAACTCCATATGGATCTTGATGAGGCAATGCCCCTACCATCAAGTTCAAAATGTGAAATGCGCATGAAATAAATGGCTGACCGAAGACACAGCCGATGCATGGCCAACTAGATGCATCTCCATAATTGTCAGTTTTGGGTGGTTACGCGTGAGACAAAAGTATTGACGATGAAAAAAGTAGGACAGGAAGGATTCGACGAACCCCGTACAACAAGAGGGGAAGCGGTCTCGTGAGACATGGGAACTTCATATGGATCTTGATGTGGCAACGTTCGTACCATCAAGTTCAAAATGCCAATCACGTGCATTTGAAGTAAGTGGCAAACTGCAGACATAGCCGATGCATAGCCAACTAGATGCATCAGCGTAAAGACCAGTTTCAGGAGGTTATGTGTGTGACGAAAGTATTGGCTATGAAATGCTAGGGTAGGAAAGATGCGAAGAACCCCGTACTACAAAAGGGGAACCAATCCCGTGAGACATGGGAAGTGCATATGGATCTTGTCCGTACAATCAAGTTTAAGTTGTCAATCAAATGTTGTTGAGATAAATGGCTGATTGAAGACGTAGCCGATGCATGGCCAACTAGATGCATCGGCATAATGGTCAGTCTTAGGAGGTTATGCGCGAGATGAAAGTATTGACTATGAAAAAATGAGGGTATGAGAGATACGATGAACCTCGTACAACAAGAAGGGAAGCAGTCCCATGAGACATGCGAACTGCATATGGATAGTGATGTGGCAACGTCCCTTCCATTAAGTTAAAAATGTCAAGCACATGCAGTTGAAATAAATGGCGCACTGAAGACATAGCCAATGCATGTTCAACTAGATGCATCGGCATAGTGGTCCGTTTTAGGAGGTTATGTGTGAGACAAAAGCATTCACTTTGAAAAAATTAAGGTAGGAAAGATGCGATGAACCCCGTACAACAAAAGGAGAAGCAATCCCGTGAGGGATGGGAACTCCATATGGATCTTNCGATGCATAGCCAACTAGACGCATCTGCATAAAGGTCAGTTTTAGGAGGTTATGCGTGTGACGAAATTATTGGCTATGAAATGCTAGGGTAGGAAAGATGCGATAAACCCCGTACAACAAAAGGGGAACCAATCCCGTGAGACATGGGAGGTGCATATGGATCTTGTCCCTACAATCAAGTTTAAGTTGTCAATCAAATGCTGTTGAGATAAATGGCTGATTGAAGACGTAGCCGATGCATGGCCAACTAGATGCATCGGCATAATGGTCAGTCTTAGGAGGTTATGCGCGAGATGAAAGTATTGACTATGAAAAAATGAGGGTATGAGAGATACGATGAACCCCGTACAACAAGAGGGAAGCAGTCCCATGAGACATGCGAACTGCATATAGATAGTGATGAGGCAACGTCCCTTCCATCAAGTTAAAAATGTCAATCACATGTAGTTGAAATAAATGGCGCACTGAAGACATAGCCGATGCATGTTCAACTAGATGCATCGGCATAGTGGTCCGGTTTAGGAGGTTACGTGTGAGACAAAAGTATTCAATTTGAAAAAACTATGGTAGGAAAGATGCGATGAACCCCATACAACAAAAGGAGAAGCAGTCCCGTGAGGAATGGGATCTGCTTATGGATCTTAATCAGGCAATGCCCCTACCATCAATTTCAAAATGTGAAATGCGCATGAAATAAATGGCTGACCGAAGACACCGCCGATGCATGGACAACTAGATGCATCTGCGTAATTGTCAGTTTTGGAAGGTTACGCGTGAGACAAAAGAATTGATGATGAAAAAACTAGGACAAGAAAACAAGAGGGGAAGCGGACTCGTGAGACATTGGAACTGCATATGGATCTTGATGTGGCAACGTTCGTACCATCAAGTTCAAAGTGCCAATCACGTGCATTTGAAGTAAGTGGCAAATTGCAGACATAGCCGATGCATAGCCAACTAGATGCATCAGCATAAAGATCAGTTTCAGGAGGTTATGTGTGTGACGAAAGTATTGGCTATGAAATGCTAGGGTAGGAAAGATGCGATAAACCCCGTACAACAAAAGGGGAACCAATCCCGTGAGACATGGGAAGTGCATATGGATCTTGTCCCTACAATCAAGTTTAAGTTGTCAATCAAATGCTGTTGAGATAAATGGCTGATTGAAGACGTAGCCG
>JAANDH010002066.1:21314-36579 GCA_011799765.1 Nymphaea thermarum | reverse complement strand
AAAATTCTGTAATCGCTCCTTCCTATGATAATGTATAAATCCACGCATAAGGGAACCTCACAAATCATCTTTTGATGCGTGAGAGATAGTGGACGTAGGAATTTATTCCGAACCACTCTAAAATTTCGAGTTTGCATATTATTCTTTAAGTTTAACTACTTACAATCACAGCGGCCTGGCTCATTCTCATCCACAACTTAACCGCCGGTCATCATAGCAGCATCGTCATTGTTCTTGATCGGACCAGGTAAGGTTCACTTCAACTAAACGGCCTTCTGGCATTTCTAATCAATGACTTGCTATTGTCTCCAAGTTCAGATCAACAAGTTATTCATTCTACAAAAGATAGAGACTTCTCCTAGCCCATGGCCATCAAGTTCATTCCAATTCTATTGCCCTCCAACTAACCAAAATCAAGTTGATCTCCCTAACAAGCGGTAACTTGAGTAGCATCTAATGCCATAGCTGACTAACTATTCCTAGTCTATGGCAGTCTGGTTGCTCGAAACAGTAGCTACTATTGAACCAACTCCAATTTGCAACAATCCTGCTGCTCTTTCTCCCACTCAAGTGTAAGACAACAATTTCATTTGTTGTCCCAAGGCTCTGAATGGCAATCGCATTGTTTTCTTAAGTTCAGTCATGATTTTCTATTTCACCCGGTCACCCATAGTCGGCTTGGCTGCTTCAATCCAGTAACTCATAACTAGGGAGGTTCATGAGCGAGTTTGAGCCGAGTTGAGATAGCTCGAACTCGGCTGCATATAGACTTGAACATGGAACCTCCCACATACCATTCATATGTATACCCATTTAAACAATTTACTTTTTTTGATAACTTTATAAGATGTATTGTATAGAAATTCAAGCTTAACCGAGTTTAACCGAGTCAAGCTCATTTAACTCGAGCTTGACTCATTTAGGTGGTTGAGTTAGAGTCAAGTTTACCGAGCGAGTTCGAGTGGTGCTTGACCTAGCTCGACTCGTTGACCAGCCCTACTCATAACAACTTACCGACATTGAAGCCAGCTGCAGTCAACCCAGACGCTCTCATTCAAACCTAGTAAAGTTCGACCTTGGCTTACAAACTGGCAAGTACCTTTGTTCTCTTTAAGGTTAGACTTGCAATCTTGCTGCCAGCAAGTTGTAGCTTCCATTGCCTCCTAACCAGTAACAGCCTAATTTCTTCAAACTTGAAACCAAACATAATAGTCATGACCAATGGTGAGTTTGCCCAACCTCATTTTGTCGGAGCAAGGTATGTATTCCATGTGGTGTTATTTTCGTTGCCTTGTGCGATGGAAGAGCCAACGTATCGGGTGGAGATTTTCACTCATTCTATTATATTAAGGCTAGGAATTATGACCAGCTAGGAATTATGTCCAGCCAGGTTGCCATACATAAAAATGTACATGATAAAAGCATCTATGCATGCATGCAATTTCGGCAAATACCCAATCAAAACTCCTTTTTGAAACAAGAAAAACATTGTTTCCTAAATTAACCCACCTATGGACCAAAAAACTCAACCCTTGAGAAGTTCTAAATTGTGTGAAACTACAGTGAGGAAATCCCTAAATCAAGAGAGGATACTCAGCACATTTGTTAAGTACTCAACAAATTTGTGTAAGTATAGATATTTTATCCTCAATTTTATATGTTATCTTCAATTTTATAATGATGTGGCACGTGGGGGGGAGAATAAAATGATGATCATCTTGCCCCAATGGCATCGTAAGCCCAATAAAATGTCAAATCATCTAATTGTAGTCAATCCAAGATTGGTTTCGCTCAGACAAGGAGTTAAATCCATCTTGTACTCGACTAAGATAATTCAGACGAGCTTGCGTCAAATTTTATTATTTTTGAAATTTTCAGAAATTACTACATTTTTGCAAAAGCAAATTTTCCAAAACAACATGTTCAAAATTATATTTCAAAAACAATTGGTCGTTGTAAAAGATATGAGAAGGCTGCCGGAATCAATCCAAAGTGTTGGATGATCAGCTCATTTCTCAAACCCACAAAATCCGGATCTCAAATATACATGTTCACGCCAAAAAAGGAAATCATCTGGGAGCAAATTCTGAGCATTCCAAAAATGACTAGAATTCTCAAAGTGCAGCTTCAAGAAATCTGAATATTCAAAATCAAATATATTTTAGTTAGGAATCCTCCATATTGCAACTTTAAAAGCTAAAATCAGTTTTTCAAAACTTGTCAAACCAAATGGATTTCAAAATTATGGAGCCAAATATTCAAATTATTTTTTCAAAAACATTTAAGGACAAAGCACAAGTGTCACAAATTCTTTAAAAATCACAAAATGTGGTTTCTAAGCAAGATTTCAATAAAAAACATTCCTATTTGAGGTCAAAAACTGAAAGGAACTTTTATACATTAATGAGATTTCATCAACTAAATCCACAAGATTTTCGAAATTCTACAAATTATTTCCAAACCGAAATTCCAAAATCTTGATTAAAATCAAACCAAGCTCAAGAACTCTACATGAAGATGCGCTCTTGATTCCAAGAGAGGGCTTAAGAGCTGTCCAACATTCTACAAACCATCAGCACTATAAAAACCAAGTAAATTATGAATGAAGAAATAAAAAAGGGAAGCATGAACATTTAAATTGCTTTAATAAAGCATGCATCCACTCAGTATGCAAGCACACAATCCACTAACCGTGTAGATCTAAGCGAACCAACTCAGAAATGCTACTATGACCAAGTCATATTGCAACGAAGACTTGGGACATTCTTTTGTATCCATACATTTTGGTTTGCATGGGCTGAAATGGCCATTACGTGGATGAAGTTTTCAACATTATGAGAGGAGCCCCATTCAGCCCAGCATGTTATTTAAGATTATTTTTATTTTAATAATGATATATATTTTATTATTAAAAATATATGTTATATTTTAAAAATATTTTTTTATTTTGATCGGGCTGAGCCCAGGCTCAGGTCTCAAGTGTCGGGCCAGCCCAAGCCCAACTCTTATCTTGCCAGCCCGATGCCCAGGCCTACATCAAAATCCACTCCTAGTCAATGGTGATGGCAGCGTTAGCTCTACTTTGCAAGGAATTTTTCAAATTTTCAATTAGGGACGTAGACTATGTCAAAGGATGTGCCTTCACCCTTCCATCTTGGTTATGCAAGCATGTGGGGTCACAATCAAGTCATCTCCACAATTCTAACAAGATGGTTCTCAACGTAGAGCATTATCAGTGAAAGATGGAATATGTTGATGAAGGAAGCATTATATGGGATTTCTTTGATAGAAAAATCATCAAGTCAAGATACACCTACAACCCAAAAAGGGTTTCCTACCTCTGTGGCCATATTTTATAGTGCAATACCATCCAAACATTGTCTCCATCAATCTTCACAACAACAAAGGCATATTCAAAATTGCAAATCTGAAGAGGTCAATGTGAAGTATGAGTTGGATACTCCTGAGTGGTTTAGAACATACATCATATCCCGACAATGATGGGGGCCATTTGCTCACAGCTATCCTGTTGTTGGTTCTTCCATGGTCCAGACTATGCCAAATGATGGAGAGACATGCACTCATGTATCACTGTTAGTTAGGTGTTAGAGTCTAGCCCAAAACATTGTCATCAATCGAGTCATCAAAACAATGTTGTCTCATTTAATATTTGCAATATTAAATCAAATATTTTGCCCATCATCACTAAATGTCTATCATCGTATCATTTTTCAAAAAAACTTAACTCCTTGTCCTCTTTTCTAACCAAGTGAACTTCCAACTTATGGTGGAAAGTAGAAACCAAATAAACAGAATAATACTAATGGAATCTGAACGACAACTTCATCATAAGAACAAAGTTGATGAATCATCTTTGAGTTCCAATACAACTTCAAAAACTCTTGAACTAGATCCAAAAGAATATAAAAGATTTTGCAAGTTTATCTAAAATTGAACAGGGAACCAAAAAAACCAACAAGAAAAGAAAAAGAAGAAGGGTAAAGAATCTTTGTTGAGTGATAGAGAAACCTCTTATGGCACTGGTATAGAGACAAGCAGTAAAAAGAACAACAAAACTCCTAAAGAAACTACAAAAAAGGGGAGAATATCTAAAATTCAAATTACATGAAGTTGAGAAAAGGTAAATATTGTTCAAGTGAAAGACAAGAATAAAAGAAAGTTTCACTTGCAAAGATTTCTATGAAAGCTTCGAATTGACAAGTACATCAAAGTTTACGAGAAAGGTTTGTAAAATTCAATGTTCAGTGGGATCGGAAGGCCCATTTGACCATGTCTTTTGTTGAATGCTACAAATTTAAAAACAATCATTGAGCTCTCATACGCGGTTTTCACAAAACCTAGAGGGTGTAGTAGCATAATGGTACCAATAGCATGTCAACATGGTAGAGCTCAAAAATTTTGATAAATTGATCAACCAAAATGTGGAAACCACTCCGATAGTTACTACCTTATGCAATCTTAGGCAGAAAACCAAGAGAGAAAGTCAAAGATTTCATTCAAGGATAGAGATCCAACATCTCAGTCCCACACGTTGAAGCTACGATAAAAAGTTAACAGCACTGAAACAATCTTTTGAATAGATCATGAATGAATTAATGAAGATAGATATGTTGTTATTGTCAAAAGTTTTCAACCCTCCTCATGTAATTGGTAGAAACAAAAATCAGCTCTGCAAATTGCAAATTTTACCAAGCGTCAGGTCATGACATTGAAAACTACTTAGTACTAGAAAGTATAATTCAAGATGTGGTTGACCAAGAGTTGATCAAAGTAACTCCAGGACAGCAAGAGACAATCATTAATCTCTTTCCAAAGCATGACAAGAAAATAGTGTCAATTGTTAGGTATATTTTTTCCGAAGTTCTATCAAAACATGAGGTTATGATGACCCATAATGAAAAAAGAGAAACTATTGTGGATTTCTTTGAACTATTGGTCAAAAAAAGATAGGGGGCAGCAAGACCCAAGCAGGGGCGGAGCTAGGATTTTTTTTAGGGGCAGGCCGAACAGTCAAAACTCTGGATCCAGGTGGGGCCAAACTGAATCTGAATTCAAAAAATACATGGCGCAACCAAAAAAGTTTTATTTTTTCAATGTATTTTTTTTTTTCAATTGCTTTGGCTGGGGCCATGGCCCAGGCAGCCCCCCCTCCCCCCCCCCCTGGACCCAAGGAAATGTCTTCCACCAATTCCGCTCCCCCAAGGTGTAGATACTATCATTAGAGGAAGTATTCAACATAGAACCCTTCGAAGTGCTTTTTAATTAGTCTGATTTTCTAGTTAGTTTGAAAACTGAAAAGTGGGCAAATAGATTGGAATAAAAAAGTCCAATATTCTTCACTAACAAAGATCTCCCTAATTAGGTGCCATGCACAATTATGTTCTCCACATTATAATCAAGACACCAGGCACCACTATAACTCATATATTGGTCGGTGGTGGGGAAAGTTTGAATATTTGTCCATTATAGATGACACAAGCACTGGGAATATGAGAGTCAGATTATTCTCAACATCAATTATCATTCACAGATATGATGGATAGGGCCAACCTTGCCTAGGCTGCATTCGTAAGTTGAAAGTAGACATCACATAAACCAAATTTAAAATTTTATTCCAAGTAGTCGATATAGAACCATCTTTTAATGTGTTATTTACCCGACCATGGATNCCAATGCTTCATGTACATACATATGTCTTAGCATGCATGTCTACAAAGGGGATGAGCTATTCAAAAATTTCAGCAGGATATCTATTTGTAAAACAAAGAAACAAATATGGATGGTCAACGGAAACAGTTCCATTTCATATGAATCAACTTATGGGGATCATCCTCTATTGAAACAATTTTTTTGAAATAAAGAAAGATTGAAGCTCCTCCTATGCCAAGGGTATCAACCATTCACTAGCCTCAGTAAGAATGCAAATGGAAGTCTAAAATTGGTTATGATCTCTGGACAAAGAGGGATTTGTGCTTTAAGGTGTCACAACAATGAAGGAGCAGAAGATGAAGAGTTCAAGCCGGTGTCATTTGTCATCAGAACCACCATGCGTGGATGTTCACTGTTAGCCTAAAACTAGTCACTCAAGTCCTTTCGCGTCTCTTGTTTTTTACCAAGAAAAATCATTGTACTCATTTGTCGACCCAGTGTCACATTTTGAAATATCATTGATATATAATGATAACAATTGTAATCAATGCAAATCTATTTTGATTTATGTTTTAATCAAAGTCTAACAATCCTATTTTGTCATAGAGGATGGCACCTGAAAATCAATAATTAAAGTCACTAGTCGTTGAAGTTACTAGTAGTATTGAATCTGTAACTCGTAGAAACAGAATGCTTGCATTTCACTCAAATAGAAAAATAAGATCAACCATTGTTGTGGTTAATGAGCCGATCGAGGTAATTAACATTGGCAAAATAGACAATTTGAGGATACTATAAATTGAAACCAATCTCTCTATAGAGAAAAAAAAAGAAATTGGTAGAGTTCTTCACAAAACATCAAAAGGCTTGTGCATGGACCTATGAGGACATGCTAAGCCTTAATACCAAATTGATCAAACATCGTTTATCCTTAAAACCAGAATGCAAACTAATTAAGAAAAAACTAAGAAAACTAGGCATTCGGCTCAAGGGGCAAATCAAGGAAGGTCTCCAAGACCCTTTTGAATGTCAGATTTTAGAATCCAATCTCTCATGTCTTCCTACCTTTGAGACCCATTGCTTCGAATGGATTCAGACATTTGATCTCTTGGAATATGATCTATCGTCTATTCGAGGAAGGCATGGTCAAACATTAAGGATGCTTGTGAAACTAGTCGGAGTCATATTGCTTTTCTTGCTTTGCATATTTGCCTTAAAGTTAAACCCTGGGCTTTATTTGTCAATGATAAGTACCTTTGGAATCATTCTTTCTGGTCTCAGGAGAAATTCAAGAATCCCTCTTAGTTCTTTAGAGGTCTCACCAACAGTTGAAAAGGAAAAGGAATTGTCAACTGCAATCAGAGACTGGTGTAGTCTTGATAAAGTTTTGGACTAATGGATTGTCATCTCATGTCCTTAGCAATTGTATTTTAGGTGATGGCTATAGCATTGTGCAAACCTACCTCTATTTTTCTATTAAGATCAACTGCTGCACTTTGAACTTATGGACCAAAACACTGTTTATAGTCTATTGAAGGAAATCGGAGATACTCTCCCTTTCATCAAAAGCAACCTCGACAAACTTTGTGTTCATGGTAAACCTATGGAGAAGGTCTAGGCAAGGGACATTTTCGATCTCTTGCATAAAAGGTATATAGTAGATGGTGAAAATGGATATAGAATTCTGATGTTATTCTAAGAGCTAGGTGGTTCTACTATCTTCCTAAGCACGGAAGGTTGAAAACTCAGGAGAGCCTCCAAGCTAAAAGGACGCACCTAGCCAGTAGGTGTCATGTATAAGAATGAGGAGAGGGCATGCCATCTCTTTTTTTATGTCCAATGAAGGTTGCAGTGTGGACGACCATCATTATGTAGTTCGATAAAAAACACATTCCTCACATGCCCTTTGGGTTGGAGCTTAAATGTTGGTGTGCAGTGAGCTCTAAGTGGGGCTGGCTTATGAGATGATGGAGGATGTGCTTCCATGTTGCTTGCAATATGAAAGCTCTCTGTAAATAGGAACAAGAGGATTCATGGGATTAGCGTGTGCAATCCAAAATCTCAAACGGCAAAGGTGTGGCTGGTTTGTGTGGAGCACTTCTGCAACTTTTAGGAGAGAGTAGATTGATAGTAGATCTTTGAAATGCTGGCTAAGTACAGGATCCGCCCATATGCAAGCCCCACCTTAGCTCTTATAGTCAGTCAGTGGGGCTTATTCTTGAGTAGAATGGAAGTAGCAACCTTTTTATAGGAAGAAGTAGGTGTTCACTGACACAGGTTCATCTTCCCAAAGAGGATCTGATAGCATCCCAGTATCATTCCCCCTCTCCATTCTCCATGCTCATCTAGGTTAGTGCCCATATGAAGGTTGCTACTATCACCTCAATGTGCCAGGAATGCAATGTTTTGAGCTTCGAATGCTTGAAGAAGGTCAAGATTCCATAGGTTCCACGGGGAGGGAACGATGGATTTTTTTCTAGTATATAGAGCATCGAGTAGTTACAACGTTGGCATTGTCGAATTGTTGGACCCTCCAATGGTCGTCTTTAGACCCTGCTTGGTACATTCTTGGCTCTAAAAGGTCATGAGCAACTTTGATGAAATGCAAAACAAAGTCATGTACACTTACATGTACGTTTTTTTTACTTTGAAACTTGCTCGTGATGTACAAAGCACTCTCAAAGCGTAAGACTTTGCTCATGATGTGACATTGGCCTAGCTTAGTAATTCTTTGATTTGAGTAAGTGTGTGAGATCAAAGTACAGAGACCATGACTAGTGAAGGTCCAACCCTTGAAGTAAATGCCTAGCCTCACTCCATTTGTTTGTTCGTTGTTTCAAAGTGCCAAAACATATTGTTTACGAAAATGGTCCCCACTTACTATGATAGGAAGCCAAAAGTGGGTTTTCAAATGGGCAAACGTTATGGTATAACCCAGCACCTATTAATTATATCCTTATGAAAAAACAACAATATTTAGTACTTACCACACTAAGGGATAGGCACTAAAGTGAAGGACATGAATGAACGGACCTCCAAAAGGCATTCTGACGATCTCACTGGAAGGATGACAAGCTAACTTGACCTAACCAACCACCATGAGGAAAACTAAAAAATCAACACTGCGTTTCTCTTTCTTCTTTATCTGCTATTTTGACTGAGTCACACAACAGGTACACAATCGACTTTGCATGCTCCTTCCTTCCGCCCTTTGCCTATCGGTTTGGCAAGTAAGAAGTTGTCACCGAGCATTCCCAATCACACAGGAAGAGAGGTCCAATGGCAAAGCAAGGCCATACACCTGTCCTCATCATGGCTTCATCGTTTTCTCATAGACCACAAACTGCCACAAGTTGTTGCTTTGTTTCCAACTTGCTTCACTCTCGACTGTGGTTCACTAGTGAAGCATGTGATGCACTTGAATCACCAGTTGGGTCTTAGTAATATCCAGGTTGTTGCTTGTTTGTTTGGCTTTGCTTGGTTCTAAAGGTTTAGAGCTTGTTCCGCTTTGTAAATGCTTAGGGTTTGATGTTTTGAAGAAGTGACAATTGCCATATGACAACTCATTTTAACTATGCACCAACGAACGACTGGTTTACATAGGTTCATTTGTTCAACCTTCCCAAGAACTTAACAACAGTTGAAAGGGGATATAGTATCCATGTCAGAACCCAAGTTTTGACACAATTTGTTTTTATTTGTATATAAGAGGAAAATATAGATATATTGTGGAATAGGCATCAAGTTTTAAAAGTCAAATCAAATCTTGGGTAATGGCCAAAGCAGAAATAGATCCAACAAGAAGATTGATGTCACAAGGACTCATGTAGAGCCTAAACAAAAGACTACAACGACTCAATGAAAATAAAGTCACAAAAATCTTCAGATCGACCCAATGCCTAGAAAGCCAATGGTAGTTTGTCGCAAAATTGAGGGAGCCCATGTACAAGCCATCAATCAATCAATGACTACCTATAAAGATAAATGGGAAAATGGGTTAGATTGCTTAGAGTATAGAAATATCCAACCATAAATAGAGCATAGTTCGATAAAATAGATATATAGTTATATAAAACAAAAACCAGTATGCAGCTCTAAATCATTGCCTATGAGCTGAAACCTTAAGTCACACCAAGAATACGCTTACTACCACAAATGTAGTAACACAATCAATTGTANTTGTGAGTTGCAAAATACACCAATAGTCTAACCACCACTAAACATGATCAAGCTCAAGATCACTGCCTATGAGCTAACACCTTAAGCCTCACTAAGGCTAAGCTTACTACAACAAATGTAGTAATACAATTCATTGTGCATTACAAAGATACACCAATAGTTTATCCACTACCAAACATCATCATAGTGACAAGCATTCGTAGAAATTCCTGCGGGCACAAACACGGGTGGAACAAAATCAATCTTTACCAGGCAATCTACAAAGACCAAGGATAACCTGCAGTGAAGCATCCTGAGGTACCCCAAAGTGCCGCAGCAATAGCAAGGTCCAACCGTCTAGCCTTAGCCCAAGTGATAGACCAGCCCCTCTAGGCACCTGGGTTGAGGGACCATGAGACACCTCTCTCTCCACATAAATAGAAATACAATCCCAGACCCTTATGCCGCCCAATACCTCATGGGCAGTCTGGTGCAAATGGAGGAACGAGCAACTATAGTGAGCTCATGCCACCCCATAACCTTCCAGGAAAAACCAACCACCAGACTCTGCTTGCAATCACATGTACGATAGCATAAGACATATTCAGTGTTCTTTTGTATATCAACAAATGATTTATCATATCAATTTCTCACGGAATCCAACATGAGTAAAATTCTCAAGATCAACAAGTTCATATACCTTAGAATACATTACCCTATAGAATTCTAATAACTCTACTTAGATTGGGTTACAATAGTCATTGTTGGTCAGCATATCTCTAAGAAGAACAACTTTCAACACGCGCAATATAACATTTTCATGAACAGCATTATAGATGCTCAAATGTGTCCATAAGATTGTTCATGTATCCCAGAATATGCATATATATGAGCAACATTATATTTGCCCTAGTGTATTCATATAATTGTCATGAATACAAATAGATATAAATAATACTATTTCAATTATATCATGCACATAAGGTTGCAAATTATATATGCAAAAGAACAACATCATCTCAATTTTAACGTACACAAATAGCTACCAGGGATATACAAGTATGATGACATTTATCTTTGCTCTAATATGTATATATGATTGTTATATTGATAGCTAAGAGCAACATCATCTCAATTTTAACGTACACAAATAGCTACCAAGGATATACAAGTATGATGACATTTATCTCTGCTCTAATATGTATATATGATTGTCATATTGATAGCTAAGCGGAACATTCTCGTCATTGATATATCTATATGGTTGCCATATACGTCCAAGAAAGAATATTATTTATCTCATATTTGATATATCCATATGGTTGTCATATATATTAATGTAACAACTATTTTATCTCGTCTCTGATATATCTATATGATCATCATATATATTTAAGTAAGAACAACATTTCTCATCTCTGATTTATCCATATAATTGTGACACATGTGTGTAACAGCAGCCTTATTTCATTTATGATATATCCATATGATTGTCATATACATGTAACAACAACATTATCTCATTCATAATTAATCATATAAGTGTAATATATATATGTATATATATATATATATGTGTGTGTGTGTGTGTGTGTGTGACAGTTTTATCTCATCTATGATATATTCATATGGTTATCATATATATTCATGTAAAAACAACGTTATCTTGTCTATGATATATTTGTATGATTGTCATATATATGCAAGTAAAAACAATATTATCTCACCTTTGATCTATCTATATGATTGTTATATATATGTGTGTAACAACCGCATTATTTCATCTATAATATATCCATAAGATTGTCATATGTGTGTGTGTGTGTGTGTGTGTGTGACAACAACATTATCTTTATCTATATGTTTGTTGTATATATTCAAGTAAAAACAATATTATCTCATCTCTGACATATCCATATAATTATCATATACATGTGTATAACAACAATATTATCTCATCTATGACATCTCTATATGATTGTTATATATATATATATATATAGTATTATCTCATCCATGATGCAACCATATAATTGTCATATATATGTGTAGAAGAACAGTCTTATCTCATCTCTGATATATTTATATGGTTGTCATATATATTCAAGTAAGAACAATATTATCTCATCTCTGGTACATCTATATGGTTGTCATATATATTCATGTAATAATAGTATTATCTCATCTCCAATATATCTATATGGTTGTCATATATATTCATACAACAAAAATATTATCTCATCTATGATAATACCTATATGATTGTCATATATATGTGTGTAATAACAACTTTATCTCATTTATGACATATCCTAATGATTGTCATGTATATATGTGTAACATCAACATTATCTCATCTATACCCATATGGCTTTCATATATATTGATGTAAAAAGCAATATTATCTCATCTCTGATATATTCATATGGTTGTCATATATATTCGCGTAAGAACAACATTGTCTCATTTTTTATATAACTATATGATTGTCATGTACATATGTGTAAGATCATGATTATCTTGTTCTTTTTCCTTGAAGTTAGAAGACATGTCTCATAAAGTTATGCACCACATCAGTTTCAAATGACTTTGATACAAATAACATCATTCTCTGCTCAATGACAAACACATGCTTAACCTTGCTAATTAACAAAAGCATCTATATACNATATTACCTACCAAATAAAAGGCCTGCTTGGGAAAGCTATCAATTCTCTGGAAAGGATCAATTGAAACTCCCTAATTGTTTCGTTGAGACCAACATATTTCCCTGGAGAACCACTAAATACTTTTGTTACAAAGAAGGGTTGTGATAAGAAACATTCAATTTTTCTCGCTTTTGCTATAGTTAAATGATCCTCTTCAGATAATTCATCCAGTCCAAGAAACTGCATAGATGTCCAAATGTGGGCCTGTTTTTATTTCTAAATATGTACTTGAGGAATTTATGGGCAGTGGCAGTCCTAGTTAACTGTGACTGGTCAGTTCCTTCTCCTTCATTGCACTACACGTACATAATCTTTATGTTCTAGGTTGTCAACCCAAAATAAGGAGAGCACTTACCTAAATAAAGATGACTTGAATCTAAATCAGCACCCCACTAGCTTCCTTCTCTAACATTTTGTGACTCACATGATAGTAGAACAAGTCATTATCCTCAGCATAGACTCCAACCAGGAATACTACAAGAAAATAGAATGTATCTCATTCCCTCTTCAATTTTTTTTGCTGTAGAAGCCTTTCCCACTATGATAGCAGCAAGTAGAAGGCTAAATGTTGTCCACCCAAGCTCAATAAGCCCTTTTTGATGGCCCTAAAATTTTCATCTGAATTTTTTGTTACCTAAAAGAAAGAGGGTGACTCTTCGGCTTCTCCTACACCCATTCATTTACTCATTCTAGTAATTCTAACATTCTTCTCCATGACCCCTCTAATCTTAATTGCAAATTTAAGACTTAATTTCATTGATCCCAATACATCATAAAAATAAATAAATATTATATACACATATGTTTACATGCTTATATTTAATTATGTTCCTTTGAAATTATAGGGCTTTACATCGTTCCCCTTAAAAAAAAATTGATCCTTGAAATTTTCACATACATTATTCAAACAACTAAAGATAACTCTTTTTCATGTCATCTTTAGGCTTCCAAGTGCATCCTTTGATTCCGTGAAATTACCATTCCACCTTTACTAATGGAATTTGTTTTGTTTGTAGCATACGTTCCTTCTTATCTATGATCCGGAATGGTCGTTCCTCCATTGTCATATTTTCTTGCAAACCTATCTCTTCATAGTCTATCACATGTGGAAGATCTGAAAGATACCTCCGTAGCATTGACACATGAAACACTGGATGGACATGACTATATTGTGATGGAAGTGCAATTCTATACGCCACATTTCCAATCTTCTCAAAAATTTTAAATGGTCCAATGCACCTTGGACTAAGTTCCCCTTCTTTCCAAATAGGAACACGCTTTTGGTTGGTGAAATTTTGATGAACACATGTTCTCCTTCTTCAAAAGCCAACTCTTTTCTTCATTGGTCTGCATAACTCTTCTGACGACAATGGGCAGTCAAAAGCTTCTTTCTGATCATGTTAACTTGATCGGTATAATGTTGAATGACTAATTGATCTTTAATATTGTTATCACCAATCTCAATCCAACTAGTTGGTGATCGAACCTTAGAGAGCTTCAAATGGAGCCATTTCAATACTTGAATGATAGCTATTATTATAAGCAAATTCCATCAACCTCAAATGTTTGTCCCATTTTCACTAAGGAATATCAATTTTCTTCATCATGCCACTAGGTTTTTGATGTTCCACTTTAACTTGTTGGCACATCAAACACCGTGAGACAATGCGGCAATTTCTTTCTTTATTCTTAGCCACCAAAAGTTTCTCCTTATTTGGATACATCTTGGTGCTTCTGGGATGCATGGTGTATGTTCTTTTTGTGTGTCTCCTCCAGCAACTTATTTTTCACTTTTATAACAATTGGAATCCATAGTCTATTGTCAAACCAATAGACCTATCATCTTCGCCATGATAAGTAGTATCATCTTTCTTACTTTCGGCCACCAGCCTTACATATTTATGGTTTTGTGGTTTCTCTATGTTTTCTTCAAAGAATTTGTCTCTAATTAAGGCAACATACTTAACCGTGTGACCATCATCTAACATAGCTCTTCACCACTCGTGCTTCCTTAATAGGTGTTAATTGTACTGCCTTTGCACCCATATTTACCAATCATGTTGTGCACCCATCTTCCATGGGTTTTTTTCGCTTTGATCAATAAATTTTATTTCAAATTAAGAATGACCTCTAAAAAGAGATTTCACCTCATACCTAGATCAGGATCACTAAGGCTGTTGCCATTATGTCAAATAACCATTTTTTTATTGTGGAAAATCCCAAAAATATTGGTAATGATCTAGAATAAACTAAAATATGATAATCCATAGTTCTAAAAGTCTCTAAGTGTAGTTACCAGCTCATCAGCTTGTTTGACCAGTTTAATTCAGCACACCCCAGCTCAAGCCAGCTCATTGGAACCTAAAACTGCAATTTTGGGCTCAATCGTTTGTCCTTAAATCCAATTAAGCTTTGATAGGTTTGCCTTAGTGGAAAAAAAGTATTTACTTTGAGTTACCAAACCCAAATGTCAGTTCTACAGAAACTGCAATTTTGAGCTCAATCGTTTGTCCTTAAATCCAATTAAGCTTTGATAGGTTTGCCTTAGTGGAAAAAAAGTATTTACTTTGAGTTACCAAACCCAAATGTCAGTTCTACAGAAACTTGTAGGTTTCAACTAAGACACTCTCTCTCCTATTTAGTTGGTCTAAGCAGAATTTCAATTGAGTTGGACAGAGTCCCCTCGAACCAAGATAAGATCATGTTGATCACATTTATATTTATTTTCC